>CAAKHG010016459.1:0-11655 GCA_901007715.1 Dactylopterus volitans | reverse complement strand
TCACATGATATTTAGGGCTGACTCTGATCAATGTGTGTGTGTGTGTGTGTGTGTGTGTCCGTCCGTGTGTGTGTCCATGTGTGTCTGTGCGCAGGTGGCGGCGCAGGTCGGCCATGCAGCCGTGGGCTTGTACCAGACCTTGCAGGAGAAGAACAGCTGGAGGGAGATGGCCTGGAAGTGGGACCACAGCGGGTGAGACCTGCAGAGCCGCCCACACGTGGACCAGAACTCAAGAGTCCACTGACATCGGTGCAGATTTTCAGCAAAGATAAAGTGGCTGAAGTTGAGCTTCAGACTGACGTGAAGGCAGCGTAGTGTCGCACACACACGTCTGAAACCCGTCATAAACGCTCAAAACTAAATTACACATGCAGAATTTTATGTACATGTAATGAGGCTCCACCCGTGTTGGCGTCCATGTTTGGAACACTGCCATTTTCCGTGTCGCGTTTCCAGCTCGTTCTGCCGCTGTCGCTCGTAGAACCCAACAGTTTATGGAGTTCATCAAGTGTTCACACGCTCCTTTAACGTCAATTAGCAGGCTTCAAGTCAGGGTCAGCAGCTCATGGACACGTCTGCATGCCATTGTTGGGCCTCCATGGTAAAGTGAAAGCTGCCGGCAGCATTGAATGCACCATCGCACCCTGAGGCGGTGGAGCGGCCGGCAGCCGCGGCACGGCTGGCGGTGGCGGTGGCGGTGGCGCCGCCACCTGTGGCCGGTTTCACGCTTGTATGTGCTTGCTTGTACACAGTGCGAGGACCGCTGAGTCAGAGGGGGGTGGTCGGGGCTATTAGCATTTCTGAGTTCATGATAAAAATAATCTTAAGACTTGCGGTGATGTTACACAGTCGAGATGTCAATGCCACAACACCAGTGTGATGTCACACACTCGAGCACATGTGCCGTTCCCAACAGGAAGTTGGCCATTTTGAAGTGGATGATGTTGTATTTTTTTGCCATGTTCCACGCGAGCATGAACCGTTCATAACTTTTCATCCTCAAGCCTTTTTTTGTCACATCCGTGCATATTTCAAGTGCATCTGATTAACCTGCTTGGAGGAGTTCAGATACGAGTCCCGGAAAGGACCCTCAAAACCGCCTGACATTCAAATCAAAATGGCTGACTTCTCTTTGGTTTAGGCTGTGGCCCCAAGAGACTTTATTTTTTGCACGTGTGGACACAATAAATGCGCGTACGTGGAGTTGAACGTACTGGCGGGGCCGTTTGATTTAACTTTTCTGTGAGGTGCCAGCGAGCCTTTTTTGCAGCGCATTTGCAAGTCAGACTTTCATGAGCCATTGAGCAGGTTTAGACCCAGAAAACCAAGTAACCAAGTATATAGTAAAGAGGATGGTTCTGATCTGCTGCCTGTGCATGGTGTCGACACAGAGCCAAGAAGGTGGTGGTCCAGGGCACCAACGTGGCCCATCTCCTGGAGCTGCAGGCCCTCGCCATGAGCCTCAGCCTGCCCACCTACCTGGTCCAGGATGCTGGGCTGACCCAGGTGAGGGAGGCCGACTCTCCGCCACCACGCGCGGGCCAACAGGGACGCGCGTCTCCCCCGGCAGCAGCTTAGACCAATGGTGTGTTGTCTTTGGCAGGTGGAGGCGGGCTCCCGCACCGTCCTGGCCATCATGGGCGAGGAGGAGATGGTTAACAACGTGACCGGGAGCCTCAAGCTGCTTTAAGGGCGCTCGGATCCACCGCGGGTGGGGGGGAGGCTCAACCCTGCGGTGCCTCGGTGCCACCAGCAGATGGCGCCATTCCCCCAACCACAGGGCGGAGTCTCAGCGCAGGAGTGTTACAACCTTCACAAAAAATTAAAAAAAAAAAGAGAGAGGAAGAAGAGCCCCGACACCACCGACCAAACACCCACCGCCATGTTTCCCCTTCACTCGTCTGTCCGTGCTGCTGAGTCAGCCTTTGCCAGCGAGACGCTTCCTCATCGGGGAGTCGGTCTGGGGGGTTATTTTTCATTCTGTAATGTTTTTATTTTGTTTGAGCCAAGTCTTAAGAGAACTTTTCATCAGTGTCCCAACACTTCCTGTCTGAGCGTCGACTGGATGCCGACTCGCCGTCCGGGGGCGGCGTCCCGTTGACGAACCCCACCGTGTAATCCACTAGCACTCGCTGTTATCCCTGCCGCTCCCGGGCGAAGGTAACTTATGAAGGAGTCGTAACGTGTCAACACCATTTTATGACATTTAAATGATAACGTGTCTGTACGCAACTGTTCCCCCAAACACCCCGTAGACCCACTGACCTCCATCATACTTTACATCCGTTCGCCTGTTAGGGCCGTCATTTGCTGTATTATGATAACCTGTGGTGTTTCCACCCTAAATCTGCACCGCTACGCGATTCTTTTTTGTTGTATTGTTTTCGTAGTTCTGAAATTTGGGGGAGGGGGGGGGGCAGATTCTGCCGGCGGGATGTTGGGTGGCGTGTTTACAGTAGTTGGACCATGTACGCAGCGGAGGATGTGCTCCAAAATCCAATTAGCCTCGTCTCGACTTTGAATTGCTTTCTTTCTGAGCGGCAGTGTCACGCATGCGATACGCAACTTTACGTTTGAGTAACACGTCCAAGTTTGATACCGTGTGTGAACGTGTCCGGATGTGGCGACGATTAAAAACCTGTAAGACGGAGCGCGTCGTGTTTTGTGTACTTTCCACTGTCACCTCATGTTTATGCAGATGAGCTGCGAAGTGTGTGTGTGTGGGAGTTTGTATGGGGGAGGGGGAGAGCGGGAGGGGGGGTCCGCCGGCCATATTGCAGTGACGTTGCAGTTTCGCCGCAGTAACAATGGCGGCGTTGTGAAACACGGCCTCCTGCGTCGCGTTCAATTACTCGCCTGGTGACGTGTAAATCACACCGATACGAGTTGTGTTGTGAGTATCGGTAGGTGTGGCTACATCCTCGAGCGCGCGCGTGTGTGGACGTGAGCGCGCCGCAGAACTCGACATCGCTAAACTCGACGCTCTGCTAGCATGGGAGCTAACCGGCTGGTCGACGGACAAACAGGCGTCTCCTCGCTCGGTGTCGCTCGAATCGTCACGTTAACAAAAGCATTTTAAAAAAATAGTTTAAACCAACACCATGACGGAAAAATTCGCTGGTGTCATGGAGGCCTCGGTAGCGCGGCTCCTCCGCCATCTCGTCACCGACCTCCGCAACAAATGACGTTGGCGTTTACCGCCGCAGCGAATCCGGAGTGGCCCCGCAGTCTCATGACACGGCAACAACCCAGCCCGCCATTGTCAGGCGCCGCGCACCAAAACGTCGCCGTTTCACCCCCCCACCCCCTTTTTTTTTAAAGTATCACCGTCTTACGTCGCCGGCAGGTTTATACACATATGCTTTGTACCCCCCACCCCCTAAAAAATGGCTACGTCACCAACTGTTTTCTGTTAAGTGACTCGACAAAAAAAGAATCACCGGCTTCGCCCCCCTCCCCCTCGATCCTTCGGTAAAACTCCCACGAACGCTGCTCTGCTCTTGGTGATATGGACGTTTTCGTTGTGCCTTGCTTTTTTTTCTCTCTGCCTCTCTCTCCCCCATTCCTGTGCCTGCATGAACGTGGGAAGATACTTGAGTACGGCGGCTGACAGAAGTAGGAGGGACCAGCGCTAAGTAGATGCAGCCCGGCGGTGCTGGTCAGTCTCCCTGTCCAACCCCTCAGCAGATGCTCGCGGAGCGACACCTCAGCCTCCATTGATCTGACATACCGGTAGGTGGGGCTGACCCAGTGGGCTAACCCTGCCTCTGGTGTCCCTGGAACTGGGCCCCAGAGACCCCGTGGAGCTAACGCCTGCTACTACAGTGGCGTGAACGCTCCTTCCTCAGTAGACCCTCAAATAAAAAAAAACAATAATCCCGCTAAGAAATTGAAATTAAATCCACGGCATTTGAGTTTAATTACGAGAATTTCCAGAGACTTAGAAGGTACAGGTCCTCTGCTGGGGTGTCATGTTTGTCTCCGGCACGCGGCTACCCTCCCTTAGCTTGTCCTCTTATGCGCCACCAGCGCGCACATATCGCGAAGGCGCTGGAGCCTCGCACCCCTCTTCGCAGCTCTGCCCGCCCCCTCGTTGCGTAGCTGACGGAAAGTCGACCGGCGCCGCGCTCCACCGCCAATCGCGCAGGCGCGTGTCGCCGCGCGCGTTGACTGACGCGCCGGCCGCCCAATCGCCGCGCCGCGTCGATTCGTCCGCGTCAAGGCCCGCCCAGAGAGAGAGCCCCTGCACGGTCGCCAGGGAAACCCCATGGCGTGGTTGTGTGTCAGTTTCGCTGGGACCCACGGTCGATGCCGGCGAGGAGGGGGATGGGCGCCTCTGCGAATGCACGGATCCGAGACAGAATCAGAGCCCTGTATTACATACAGCAGCATATACCCCATTATAAATAGCGACTGTAAATATACGACATATTCAAATAAATGGATTTATCCATCGGGGACCTATCATAGACATTCAATGGATGCACTGCACCCGAACAGGACAGGGAATTTAACTTTCCGCATGTGTGCGGGAGACGCTGAGAAGTTTGTTTCCTACCTCTGGAGAGAGAGCTACTTTTGAGGGCAAGGGATACAGGAGACTCCGAGGCTGACGCTCAGGCCTACTGGTCTGGTTGGAATTGATGTTGGAATACTCTCAGGACTCCTTCCCTCCGTACATGAATTTGCCTCGTTTGTTCAACTTTGTAATGCCTCTTTAGGTGAGTACTTGAAATATGTTCAGGTTTGTAACGTTGCCCTCTGTAAAACGGGGCAGAAATATAAGTGCAACAAGACACTTAATTACATGTTTTCAGTTAAGCCAACTAAGCTACGGAGCCAAGCAACTAGCTAGCTAACTGCTTAGCGTCCACTTTAAGTTTATTAGAAGAAGTTGGGTCGCGTCCACTGGCTTTCTACTTTCATGTGGCTAAAAAGCTGCACGTATCGATGGTCCCTCTTGCAGCTTTTGGCTGCCTGGACTTTATCTCACCACGGTTTCCCCGGTTAGCTCCTCGTGTTTGCCCTTTCTAGCTGCACCGGGGAGCCCGAGGAGCCACGGAATTACAAGTTTTACACGAGCTAACATTTTAACGTCGTTTCAGGCAGCCAAATGCCCAAAGCTCCGAATAGTATTCCGTAAGTTTGGAAGAGTTCAAGCAGGGATACATTGAGACCCGTGTCACGGCTCAACCAGCTATACGTTACTGTCGTCAACTCAACTAATTATAGGACACATATTTGACCATCAAATGCGTTGAACTGTTACAACAAAGCAAAGGGAGATTTTGTTTTGCAAGTGTTTATGACGTGTAGCCGCACACACACACAATCCCCCGGCGCCATACACTCAAAACAACACCAGCAGGACGCTATGTGGACTTCATTTCTGCACACATTTCCAGTTCTGGATTCAGAATAAGACCGCGTCAGGGAAAATATGGAAAACTTGTACGGCCAGAACCAAAACAAGTAATAACATCACTGGAATTGCAGCGGCGCGCTCAGTGGCGTCGAGGGAGCCGCGGAATTGTCGAGCTTTTGCGAAAATAACCCACGACATGGCTCGCAATTTTGAGCATTATTGACTCCTCGGGTTAGCTAGGCAGCCAGATGCGGTGTTGGGTTAGCAGCGAAGCTAGGGGCAACAAATGCTACATTAGCCTTCAAGCTAACTTTTTGGACATGTTCCAGTTAATTGTGTCTCAATTTTTTTGTTTTTTTTGGACCGGTGCTTCGCAGCGAACACGCCCGCATATGTTAACACGAAAACGCTTTTCAAACTTTTTATTTAAACAACAACAAAAAAACGTAACGTGATTCAAAGTGGTGTTTGGCTAGCATTAGCCTCTGGCAGCATTCCTAACTTCGCTCGGGCGTGTGAATCGGGCTGAAAGCTCGGTTATGTTTCCTCTATTGGTGCTTGTTATCGTTTTTTTTTTCTCTCCCCCACCACCACCACCCTCTCCAGTGTGTTTTGGTGTGTGTGTGTGTGTGTGTTGGTGGGATCAAGCATTAGAAAAAGCAGCGCTGTTTGGTGGTGACTTGCTGTTCTTCTCCTCCTCCCCCCACCACCTACCAACCCCCCAGCCTCGGTGGCGGTTAAGAGAAATGGGTGGTATTTTAGAGGGGAGCTCTCTTCCTTTTTTAGCTTCCATTTTTACTCGAACGCGCGCGCCTGTAAGTGTGTGTGTGTGTGCGCGTGCGTGCGCGCGCCGCATCGCGGAGGCGGAATGTCGCAAGTTTAGTCTCCCGAGTTGGACACCGGTGAACGCTTCACACACACCTTTTTTTTTTTTTTTTTACTATATAATGTTTCCGCGCAGAACCGGAGTCACGATGAGTTAGCGGGACTTGTCCGGTGGTCGTACGTGCGCCGTAGCCCCGTTTCCCCCCGAGCACTAATGGCCGCCGCTCGGCTGCACCACGTCGACCCCCGGAGCGGCAGCGGCGGAGGCGGCAGCAGCTACCCGGGTCCGGAGCGCGGCCTCGGCCGCTCGCGTACCTCTCTGCCCGCGGTGATATTTCTGGCTGTGGCTAATCCAGCCGGTCACACTCACTAGTCAGATCCATCGGGGCACCATGAGACATGTTTTTTTGCGGATCATCTCATGACATGATCTGGTCTTGCTGAGGATCCTTATCAGTCATGTTTGAGCTCCAGGTGCTAAGATTAACATTCAAGCTCAGTTAATAAAGGACCCGAAAACGCTGTGGAAGCTGCTTCCTTAGCTATTGTCAACTTTGCGCCATGAATACAAAGATTAAAGTCAGGATTCACACTGGGGGTGTTGAGTGCTTGGATTGATCTCGGCGCCTGTTTGCAGCGCACCGAGACTTGTTTCACCCTTTTTTTCGTGACTGACATTCTCAGAATATGTTTCGGGTCTTTTAATAGACTGTGCTGGCCGTGGCCTGCTAACATGGCCGCTCACAAACACTGGAAACCCGAGCCCCTCCGGCGCTCCCTCTGACCCGACTCTCCTTGTTATCTTGAACAAACACCACTCTCTCAGAGAGAGACTCACACACACACACAGCCCAGTTAGAAACACAATGGCATCTTAACTAACAATAAATGGCTCTTAATGGCTTAACTTAGTGTGCCACAGCGGAGATGCCAAGAATGTGAAACTTGTTGCTCTGACATGGTCGGTTTTCCAAGCCTCAAATGATGAGTTATAATTGCCGCCATGAAACTTGACTTGAGGCTGCACCTCTTGTGTCTGCAGACCTTCCTTTTTTTTCTCCCAATATGGGCCTCCTGAAAAGTTTTTGAGATGTGAGGAATGTGCAGACGGGCTTGCGTAGCCTGGCCCCGTTCTCCTGTTTCCTAAGGAAACGTTGTCCTCCGTCTCGATTGTTGTGCGATTACACCCCTTGGCGGGATTGCAGAGCGAGTAGTTCTGGATTCAAACCCCCGAGTCTGCATGCGCTTGTGCGGGCGGGCGAAGCAGGAGCGTTGGACCCGGTCCAGAAAGGAAAAAGAGGATTCTCGCTGGAGAAGGAAGGAGAATCTCGTCTTTTTAGCTGCATCATGACATGCAGCGCAGGTGGAGCTATTGACATGTTAATGGGCTTTAATATGTGTGGTTGCATCCGCATGATCTGATGTGGATCTACGCCTGCACGTACGGAGCAAAGTAACCTTTTTTATATTGCATATTTCCTGTATTCTTTTGATTTTTTTAAAAATTTTTGTTAGATTTATATCGTGATATCAGGCCAGTCCTTCCCCCTGCAGCCGCCGTGTGTGTGTGTGTTATGCGCTTCGCCGTCTTGCACAACTGGGTTAAAAAACAAGTCCTGTGTGACGCCTGCCTCGGCACCGCGCTCTCCCATTGGTGCGGTGGCTCTGGAGCTGCTCCAATGGGGGCGCAGAGTTCCCCCCTCTCTGTGCTGTGAGAGGATGGGGGCGGGGGGGCAGTGTTGCAGAGGGCTGCGCTGGTTGATTCTGTTTTTGTGCCAAGAAGCAGTGCTTCTTGGGAGAATAATGGAGGAGGAGGAGGAAGCTAGAGGTAGAAAAAAAAACAAGGCAGAGAGAGCAAGGCGATATACGTAACCACCTCTCTCTCTCTCTCTCACGCCCCCCCCCACTCTCGCCCTCCTTCTATGGCTCTTTCTGTTTCTTCTTATTTTACCCTCATGTTTTGTCCTCTCTTTTTTTATTTATCTCACGCCGCCTGATATTTGCGGGCCAATATTTGGAGTTTCTGTCCACCTTTTGAACCACAGGCAGCCATTTTAGGCTCGCCGTCCTTCTTTCCCACCACTACCCACAGTTCACAACCAAACAACCAATGCTCAGCTAAAAAAACACCCCCCCACCCCCCAAAAATGTCCCTCATGCCAGGTGAAATGAAGGTTACGGAGCAATTGGAGGTGCGTTTCTCCCCCAGCGTGTTTGCTCAGGTTGCTCCGGCGAGCAGCCGGGCAACGAAGACTGAGCCTGGGAAAGAAGCTGCAAAGTTGGCACGCTCAAAACAAAATGATGGTGCACACGTGCCCTCGTTCACGAGCGTTTGCTGTTGGGAAAGGTGACCCAGCGTCCACTGGCCTCAGAGAGAGCGTTCTGAGAGGTGATGTCTGGGCGAACCTTTGCGTTGCGTCTGGAAAAGAGTGTCGGGCCCCCAGAGTGGAAATGTCAAGTAAGCATGTTTGTCATGCAACAGGCTTCAGGAGGCGAGGCCAGCTTAGCTAACAACACGATGGCATGGAGAGAACGCCACCGCTGCTGGCCATCCGCCCTCCAAAAATGTTTCTCTTTTCCCCTCCAATAACCAAACTTAAGTTTTGCAGTGTCTCGCAAATGTGGTTAACTTAATAGAAGCTTTTATTTTGACGTATTAGTGGGAAGGAAGCGAGCAGATCTGGGAGAAGTCGGAGCCATTTTTTTTTTTTTTTGCTTCGTCCAAGCTTCAAACAAGACAGTGGCAAGCTTGTTTGCCTTGAAACAGATGATTGATTTTGTGTCATGGCAGCCCTGCTGTCGACACCCCCCCCACCACCACCACAGCACCCACTTGGCTTTGTTCTCCATTGTGTGTCTCATCCCCGGTTTGGTCCTGGTCCATTCAGCCGCTGGACATTGTTGTGTTAATGGCGGGCCGCAGCCGCCTCACCGTTTGAGTCGTCGCCATAATCCCAGCCACACACCCTGTTTAAGATACAGGCGTCAATTTTTTTTATTTCTTTACCCCTTCAGCATTTGCATGCCACTGTCGCCGGGGCCGTCGGCTGGCGCCTGCGTCCCACCAACAGCTGCGCTCAGGTGGTGACTTCAGCGGCAGCCATGCCCCCCTCCCCCCAAATCCCTCCTCCCTTCGGAATTCTGTGATGTGTCGCTGGCGGTTCGCCTGACAGACCGCATGAGCCGGGCTCAGGGAGTTTCAGGAAGACTTCAGATGATTGAATCATGGTGCTATGTTTGGCTGCGTTTTGACTCACACGTGACACGGCTGAAGTCATTGTGACTCACATTGTGATTTATACGCTGCGATACAGATGTCTGAAGCACCGGCAGCGAGCGTTATGCGCGTCTCCACTTCCTATTTGTGGCACTGCAGGTGTGTGAGGTGAGCGGCTCCACGGCGACCACAGCGAGTCCCATCTGTATGAAAGCCAGGCCGCTATTGATTGGCTGGTTGTTCATTTACAACCCCGCCGCCGGAGCTCAGGAGTGCAACTCGACTTGCACTCATATCCTGCCTTCCACGGCGAGCATGTGTGCGGGGGCAGAGCGAGGGGGCTGGTGTAATCTCGCGCTCGCCTGCATGTGTTGTGGAGGCTCGGCGAGGCACAGGTGGACGCCGCGAGCACGGACGCCATGTTTTATAGCCAAGCTGTGTGTCGACGCCTCCTGCTCCCCAGCTGTATCGGACAATGATTAACGTCCAATCACCAGTCATGTAGAAGCTCCGCTGTCAGTCCTGCTATTCCGATCCGGTCAGGTTTGTGCTGGAGTCGCACTGCTGATGACTCATGTTTGATTCTGGCGTTTTATTGGCTAATTTTGGATACATGCCTGCATTCATCCTGAAGGATAACTTTGTCAGAGTTAATCTCAGCAAATACATCCCGAGGTTTGCAGGTGCTCACAGAGTTGGGCTCTAAAATAACACGCTTAAAAATGCTTAGTCAGCTCCGGGTTGATCAGCAGCTTCTGTTTTCATGCTCTCGGACAGCTCTCCGCTTCTACAGGTGAAGTCAGCCCTCTTTTGGCATCGGCTGCTTTCTTAGTTTCTGGAAACTCTGGAACTTCTAATATTTTATGGAACAAAGTGTAACGAGACATACAGATGTCACTTGCGTATGCAAATGATTTTCCGTTGCCCTTTTAGACTGCCGATGGTTTATTTTTGCGTTCTCGCGGTGAAAATCGAGCACCGACGGGCAGGCGTTGCGTTTGTGCTTATACACGGTGTGAGAAACGAGATCCAGTCACAAGCGGCGTCTCCAGATGCATCTCGGGATTCCTCCGGGTGGAGCCACGTGCTTGGAGCTCGCCGCGCTGCTGCCATGTCATGGCAGAAAATGCTCCAATTTTTTGGAAAATTTGTTTTGCTGTTGAAATTATTGATCATTTTTAATGATTCATAAAAGCCGGATATAGTTGGTGGCTGTGTTTCTTCCCCTGGGTTGTTTCTTTGATAAATCGTGTCTGATGGCATGTTGTTCCATGCTGATTTTGTCGTCACCTGTCGATGGCGGCGAGACCGACACTCCTGATCAGCGATTGGCTGTTTGTGTGGCAGTGTGAGCCAATGCGAAGTGGACGTGGCGAGCTTGCCGAGCTTCATCATTACAATCTTGGTATTAAAGGCGAGCGATAAGAGTAGTGTTTTCGGCCGCACCAGCGCTCCCCGGTACTTTTTGCCTGCTAAAGTTAGCCCGTTTGAACTGCAGACCGCGTTTCCTCATGTTTTTGGACGCCAGATCTGAAGGCGGCGACTCCCCGCCGCTCCAGAATAAGGGCATGGCACGGCCCCCTGTGGCGAGCGCCGCCGCTGAAACGCAGAGGGAGCTGCCGCGCGACAACCATTTTCGCAGAAGCCCTTCTCTTTTGAGCGGGTTGGCGACATCCACGGACGACAAGTGCCTTCCAACACTGTGAACCCAGTGCATTCTGGTTGTTTTAGGGTTTTTGAGCGACAGTTTTCTCTGGTACTAGTTTAAAAGAAATATTAGTTCCTTTTCTTGAGCATGGAAGACCCTATTTCCCGCTGTGATACATTTCTTAAAGTCAAAGCGGCGAGTATTCAGTTGAATCATTTTCTTGTTGCTGTAAACGGCCTTTTTGTGTCGTCTTTACATTTGTGTCAAAACACTCCACTGAGATAATGTGTCGCATTAAAAAAAGAGTCAAACTTGAAGCCAATCATTTTAATAGTAATCCATTACTTAAGGCTTGGCGTCATACTGTAGCCGGCTGTGGTGGGGACCCACGAATCAATGTTATGGTGGTTCTTTAACTTTGATGACCGCCACAGGGAGGAGTTTGTTGGTGTTCTTACCATGTTTGTAGAAGTCCTCCAGTCAAGGTGTTGGAAGACGTTATTCTGTTGTGCATCGTGTTTAAAATCAGTATCGGTCCTGGTCTCTGATTGGTCAAAAAGTCAGAATTACAGCCATGAATGACAGGTTGCTGCCTGTGAT
>CAAKHG010016458.1:60717-85648 GCA_901007715.1 Dactylopterus volitans | reverse complement strand
CTATATCTAGTCCGTAGCGCTCAACCTCCCCCACAAGCTCCAGCTCCTTTCCCGCCAGAGAGGTGACGTTCCATGTTCCGAGAGCCAGTTTCCATAACCGGGGATCAGACCGCCAAGGCCCTCGCCTTGGTCTGCCACCCAATCCACACTGCACCGGACCCTTCATGCTCCCCCTGCGGGTGGTGGGCCCACTGGGGGGGGTGCCCATGTAACCGGTTCGGGCTGGGCCCGGCCGGGCCCCACGGGTGTAGGCCCGGCCACCAGGCGCTCGCACTCGAGCCCCAACCCCAGGCCTGGCTCCAGGGTGGGGCCCCGGTGTCCCTCCGGGCCGGGTACACTTGTTACCTTTGATAACTTTCATGAGGGTCTTTTGAACCATTCTTTGTCTGACTCCTCGCCTAGGACCAATCTGCCTTGGGAGACCCTACCAGGGGCAAAATGCCCCGGACAGCATAGCTCCTAGGTTCATCAGAGTACACAAACTCCTCCACCACGATAAGGTGACGGTTCAAGGAGGAGCATTAGACAATCTGTTTCAACACAATTTCAACAAATCCATGAATTCTTCCCAAAGAGGCTCACCTCTCCATACACACTTGGTTCGTCTGACTTTTAAGCAGACTTGACGGATCAGACATCAGTTACATCATAACCAGCACTCTAACATCACTTTACTAACCTAAGTCATTATTCATCATCCTGTCCCCAGTTTCCAAATAAAATACACACAGCCCTTCAGTGGTTTTCACAAAAATAGGATTCTTTACTTTGAATTTGTTTTACTGTGATTGCGTAAATAATCTCCACAAGCCTTATACACTGTTTGATGTAAAATAGAAGGGCAACTCGGGTGTTTGTAATGAAACCGATGAAGGCTCTGTTTTGTTGGCCCCAGTCAGTAGCTTTGTAAACACCTGTTTTGTTTTCCCTGCTTTTTAATTTCAAAAACAGCTGCGGTGAGAAAAAAGCTCTTCCATTTTAGGAGCTGGACCAGAGATTTTAATGATTCGCTGCCTCCGAATTCTTAGAGTAACATGTAAGATTCTTAAAAAACATTCAACAGTTTGTGACATGACTTTAAATTTACCACTGCACTAACAAGAGCAGCGTTTGAATAGGCATTTGGGGTGAGATTTTTTTAGTCAACCACTTACCTTTGCTAATAATAACTGGTTTTACTTTGCCACATTTTCCACATTTCAAACCTGAGCTGAGGTATGGTGACATTCAAAATTACCTCTGAAGATTTGAATACCGACTGAGCACAATTTTTTTTCTTAAAAAGGGCATGCACAGTAATTACATGTCCTCATATTAGCTTATTTTTCAAGCAGCACGTTAAAATGCAAACCCATTAAATGATTCCATTTGATAGCATTCTCTGCCGTCTGTGATGTCTATGACCATTGAATTCAGCTTATTGACTGTACATTCCGACGAAAAGAAAACAGGAAACTGGTTAGGTTTTTGTTTCCTGTGTGCACTGTTGCTAAGAGAATTAGCTTGTTGTAAAGAGTGACATTTGTGGTTTAGACTGTTCAACTGGTCTTTATTTATAGGTTGACAGGATGCAGGGCTTGCGGTTTTCTCAGAAGGGCGTGGCTTTAAAATATTCCTCCAGTGGAATGAGAGATGTGCCACCAAACCAGTCCTGCAGCCAGACCTGGATCAACTCCAGCTTCATGAAGAACCACTTGTGTCCCACAGGCCACTTAGCCATCGCAGGGTGCCTTTGAAAACAAGAGAAACCTTTGGAGGTACGGCAGGTGCAAGCTCGTTGATGTCGTTTACTCAGTTTCAGGGATGACGGGAAGCTGGCACGCATTCGTGCACCGCTTTGTCTTTCATAAGTTACCTTGAGAACATGGCCTCCTTTGCAAAGGCGAGCTCATCTGAGGCCACCTCTGTCATCTTGCCTGTTAATGTTAGTCGAGCGCATCTGGGATCCTGTGCGTCATACACCATTTGCCTTGAGACAAATAAGACCATGTTACGATTAGCACACACACGCAGACACACGTGTTAAGGGTCAAACTTTTAGTACGTCTCTGTTAGCCCTTGAAACAGATGGATCGGTCCATGATAAAAGCCTACCTGCAGAACTCCCCCTCAGCCTCTGAGAATGTGAGCGAAGCATAAGGATCACTTTTCAGGTCTGCCACAGTGTTGTCCATTGGAGTCACATAAAAGTAGATGACCCCGGTGCTGTTGCCCAGCGGTCCATCACTGACTGAGAAGATGTTCCCGAAGGGGAGACCTTTGATCTGGGAAAAAAAGCGGGTTTATAATTGGTTTTTACACAGTAATTTCAGTGATGCGGTTAGTAGTCTCACATGTTGATTTCTGCATATTTCGGTGGCGATAACTAAATGAGATGACCAGCAATGTCGCAGGGGGCGTTTCTTCTGTATTTTGTAGGGGGCATATGGACCAGATGTACAATACACATTATATCTTTTAAGGTAACACGTGACTTTTGCAAATGATGTAACCAATATCTTTCAGGCTGGTTCTTACAGGTGACATTTTTCGGGTAACATTTAACTGTTGATTCTGAATGTCAAACATTTTTCAGAGCCCAGATTGGCATATTCATTTTATGTGCTTTGGGCCCTTCCCCCCCCCCCAAAAAAAAAGATATTCAGTTCACAATTTTCATGCACAACATGACCGTAGCCAAAACTACAGAAATAGCTAGATGAGTGTCTGTACAAGACAGCTCCAAGGACTATTAGAAAATACTGACGAGAACCTAAAAAGCTCTCCAAATTTCATTCAGTCATTTCATAGCATTTCTCATTTTTATTATCTTCAAGTACTGGTTTTGATCTAATCTGTATTTGTCTTCCTGTACATTCTACTTTGCAACATTAAGGAATTGTGCAGACTTTAGGCAATGACTAGACCGTTGGAAGAAATGCAAAAATACCCAGAACATTTAGTTTGTTGGACGAACACTCAAAAAACACTGAACTCAAGTTTACACAATCCTCGGGATATGTAATCAATTTTGTTTAAAGAAAATGGGAGTTCGGGGTTGTTTTGCGTGAATAATTTGCTGTCGAAACTGCTGAAATGAAATCTACTCCTTGTTTTACAAAGACGCTCTCAGCCGACCGGCCAGTACCCCGCGTGTGTTACCTTGTCTTGGGTTGAAATGGTGGCCAGGTGACCCCAGTCGCTGTAATGGGCGATGTACCTGGCGGTCTTGGCGGTCTCCTGGTGCGGAGGAGGACCGCTACCGGCAGACTTCACTTTCTCCAGCCGGTATGAAAACAGGCGAGAGGAAAGCTGCGCCACATTGTCTCTCTCGGGCTCGACCGTCTCCCCGGGACCCTCCGCGCCGTCCCCGAGGACGTTGGAGGACGGGTAAGACTGCTTCCACAGCCCGGCGCTGTCCACCAGCAGCGCCGGGGCGACTTCCTCCGACAGGTCGGCGTCCTCCACGTCGTTGGAGGACACGGCCCAGGAGACCGAGCTCCTCAGCGTGTAGCCTCCGCACAGGCATAAGAGGTTGGCAAAAAGTGCCAGGGTGAAGCGGCGGACCCTCATCGAGCTCCGAGGAATGGCCGCCTCCGCGAGCCCCCTTGTTTACATGCTCACGTGTGCGTGCTTTTGTAACACGAGTGGACGCCGCCGCGCCACAGCGACCTCGTCTGGGCAGCCAGGGGAATTTATTTTCCAAAGGACTTCGACAAACTGCAATTTAGCCCAACTGGCCCGGATCCTCCCACAGCGCAGTAAATCCATTGTTTGGGTGGTTTGAGCTGTGTCATTAGTACGTGGATTTAAGTGTAACATGGAGGTAGGACACCGAGCGCCTCGTGCTTCCTTCACTGGCAGAACAGTGCTCATGGGCTGGTGTTCCAGTGGTCCCTCATTACCAAAACAAAATGTTCTTTTCACAACAGCGGTAACCTTTGATTTTCCTTCCCTGCATGCTGGATACCCGTATAAAATAAAATAAAAAACAAAAAAACAAAAATATGTGATTCATGTACCACACCTGTTGTTTCTCCCAAAATAATAGAAAACTGTACAAACACACAATGCATCATATTTAAAAGGTCTTGCTATGAAAGATGCACATATTCTCAGCAGAGTTTGAAGGGCACCAGGTCACGGATGGGTGACATATCCTTTTGAACTGTGCAAGTCGGGCTCTTCAGTCTCCCTCAAAAATGCCACATTGATCTTAACGAAACTTAAGCAAAGAGAGACTTGCCTGTTTGGACTTGTTTAGGCTGATAGACCTTTTTTTTTTCCTGCGTAGCAGACGTGTTTACACAAAATAGTGCAGAAACACAGCCATCTTTGCTTTGAATCGGCTGGCAACTGACACAAAAACCAAATATTAGAAATTTTATTACATAATCTGCATTGATGGCAGCAGTGGAACACCAAATCGCATCAAATGTTATACAGGAATAACATTTTAAAGTGGTTTTGGTGGAGTGAAATTATGATCAACTACAGTATGTCTATTCTTTCGAGATAACACAAACACTTCACAGTACAAGAGAATTTAAAAAACGCGCACACGCAACAGCCTCAAACTAGTCGGCTCCACCAACTCTTGACAGTCTCGCTATAAATTCCACATAGTAACTTCTCATAAAGGACGTATTTGTATGCACGGCTATTGAAATGACTGCTCATGTGTCCACACTCCAAAAGAATCTGTCTGTTTTGCTGCTCAGTCCATGTTCTTGTCACTCCAGGCCATCGACTTCCTCTTGGCCAGTTCCATCCAGGACGGCTGGCCGCTGTCAGACATGGATTGCAGAGCTGATGGCAGTGTAGGTGAGGATGAGGGTGAAGAAGAAGACCCAATGTTTTTCCGCAGCCACTTGTCCTCAGGAGGCCTGTCCGGGACTTTGGTGGGGCTCGACTCTGGAAGAAAATTGTATGTCATGCTGCTGCAAACAGAGGGACCGAAACACCAGTTCAGCGTTGCTACAGTCACCATCATTCCCAATGCATGGGAATCCACTCACCTGCCGGCTCTACACCGGGTCCCCCGTCTGCTTTAGTGTCTTTGCTCTGTGTTTTTATAACTGCGGCCGGGGATTCACCGGATGTCTGTGGTTCCGTTTGAGCTTTCTTTGATTCCACCTGATGGTAGAAACAGAATTTGAACATCAACTCAGGTAAATTGGCAGGATAAAAACATAGCAGTTAAATCTGGTGACAGTCACTGGGTTTTTTTTCTGTTGGCAAATCCTTAGGGAAAAAAGACAAAACTGGATTGATCGTATGAAAGAATAGTCCCTGTGTAGCCGAAGCCTCATACAATTTACTCCTCTGTGCAAAAGGCTTTCACTGTTGCCTAACACCCCCCCCCCACACACACACACACACACACACACACTGTCCTACTAACATAAATACCTACAAGCACAGTACATATTGCAAAAAAAAATAAAAAATACAGTATTCACTTAAGTTTGCATGTGCTTATAACTTCACTTTGTTTTTTATGGTTTTTAGAAATCAAAACAATACTGATGTCCCAGATTTTAAGATTTTTGTCTTCGGTAGGCATGAATGGGTTGGGATTGAGAGCCAGTAAAATCGGAAATGACTCGAGCGGTGGTATCTGTTAATCTGTGTTCATTTACAGGTAAATGTGGTATGGAGGACAGTTACAAAAAAAGTACCACAAACCCCCTTGGTTCCAGATAGAGAGGTCCACTCTGCCCTTTTCTCCAAAAAAGCAGCCTTCTCGCTGACTGACCCAGCCCAAACCACCCGTTTCCCAGATGGCGATGGGCTCTCCTTCTCTTGTGCGCCGTCTGTTCCTTCCCCTCTTGCGATGGCGCGCACTGGGGCTGCGGCTGATGAGGCGGCGGAGGCTGCAGTCAGAGGTGAGGCTGTGGACGTGAGCTGGCTGGCAGGGTGGAGACCTCGATTGCCCCGGGAGTAAAGCTGCTGTCCCGGGGGGAGTTGAGACTGTGCGGGGGGCGGAGAGACGCCTCCTTGTGCGAGCTGGGATGCGCAGTGCGCGTTTTGGGAAGAGCGCGAGGGAGACTGGGCCGCCCACGGATTCGCCGTCTGCGGGTGCGAGACAGGCTGAGCCGCATGCGACTGGGGTTCGTTGGCTTCCTTCGCCGTTTGTGGTTCTTTCGAGACGTTTGACTGACGGGGAGCTGCTGTTGACGTCTTTTGTTGCCCTGATGGAGCCGTAAAGGACTTGACAGTCTGTGGCGGACCTCTGCCCTGAGCCGTTTCTGCTTTGACTGCGTCAGTCGACGGCTGATTTGACGTTTGTGTCTGTGCCCCTTTTGACGCCTCGGCGAGCTCGGCTGGCTGCGCTTGTGCGTGTGGCCGAGTGGCCGCCTGCCCGGCTGTCAAGTCTCTGGGGAACCTACTTGTGAAAAGTTGGTGGAGACTTCTGGTCTTCTCCATTGCCAGACTCATCCAGGACACTTCAGATGAGGCCATGTGGGCAGGAGGCTGAGGTTCCTGAGGGGCCGCAACGGGAGTTTGTACTTCTTTGGCAGTTAAGGAGGCTGTCTGGGCTTCTGCAGGTACGTTGTGAGGATTGCTGGCAGATGGAGAGTCATGTCCGACCGGCGGGGTGAATCCAGACGGGGTTGGATCTGAGGAGTGGTAGGAAATCTTTTAGACACACTTTGTGGCGTTGACCAAGTCGCCAGGGCTGGTAGAACAAAGCTTCCTGTGATCAGTAAAATCTTATCACTCTAGAGTCATTATTTCTCATGTGAAACGTATCTCCTTTCACACATATAACATTGCATTGGTAGCTGCTAAATATTTAACCAAATAAATTGCTAAAAAAAAAATAACGCTGTGTATTGCCGTTTTAAGCCCTTAATAGTCATTTTATACAGTTCTTTGTTGTTGTTTTTTTTCTAATCTACATGGTAAAATTCTCCGACTCACCTGTCAGTCTGACGTCTCCGGAGGTCCATGGTGTGCAGGAAATGCTCGCTGGCAATTTGTTTAGTGAGCAGGTGGAATTATCACTGATTTCTCGTGTTTTGGGCTCCTCACACGGCGCCTTTGACTGATGTTTGGACGGGCCATCTGATCGACCTCTCATGGAGTGGGATGTGGGTCGCAGCTTAAAACCAAACACTGTCTTTCCTTCTTCCTCCTGGACCTCCTCCCTCGCTTCCACCGCCCTCTCCACTGCCCTCTGGCTGCTCTCCACCTGCGTTGCCTCTAAAGCACCGGTATCTGTGCTGGCTTTTTTAGTCACTGACTCCACTCTTTTCAGACTTTCTCGCCCATCCCATTGACCAACTGGGCTTCTGTGCAGACTTCCCTCTTGCCAGACTCTTCCCACAGTCAAGGGCTCCCCTCTGGCCTGTAAGTCAAAACGTGTCTCCTGTTCGCTCATGCTGGAAGGGGCCGCATGCTCTGTTCCACCTCCAATCTTCTTTCGGGCTCCCGTGTGCTCTGCTACGCCCACAAAACTGCTGGATCGGGGTCTCTCTTCATCTCGATTTTTGGCCGCGGTGATGGAGAAGTGGAAGGACCCAGATCCCGGGGCGGCTCTCTTTATTCCTCGGATGTTTTCCGTTTCAGCTTGAGCCCGCTGGTAAACAGGGGAAGACCTGGGTGCCACTGCTGAGCCAATGCTGGAGGAGAACTGGTCGGAGGAGACCTCTCTAGAGGTCATATCTGTTGTTCCAGCCTTGTGCAGGGCATTCCTCTTGTCATGGAACTTGACCTGAGTCTCAAAATCTCCCATGCTGTCTCTCTTTTCCTTCACTTCTGATTGGATGAAGGGTGAATGCGGCCCTTCATTTAACACTACGTCTCCATGTATATGAGGCTTCACTCGAAGTACTTGGGTGGATACAGAAGGCTGTCCACCAAGAAGAACATGATCCTTTTGAGAAAACGTTATACTAGATAATTTGGGTGCTGCCTCTAATGTGGTTAATTCCATTTCTTGGGATTTTGAAGGACGTTGTTGAGGTTTAATAGGATGCTTGGCACCTCCATCTTCATTTTCAACTGGCACCTCCGCTCTAGCTCTTAACCGTTGTGCTTGTTCCTTCACACACTCGGGGTGACTGATGTTGTTCTGTGTGCATAAAAGAGACCTAGAATCAGGCTGTCAAAATAAAAAAGATGGATGGCAGTCAGAGAAGTGCAGCAGCTTGGCTGTCTTATCTTTGGAGACAGTGTTTCAGGTAGCAAAAAAAGGTTAATTTCACTCACTGGAGCAAGCCTCCTCCTGGTGCTGGCCCTCTGGTTTCTGGGCTTTACAGACATCCGGTGACGTGCTGCAGATGTATCCAGGCAGGGAGTGAACCAGGCCGGAGAACTGAAGTCCAACGGGGACTCAACAGCAGTGGAAGATGAACTGGAAGGGACAGAAGGAGGGTGGGTGGGGGATGGAGTCGAGGGCACAGGCTTTGTAGCAGCAGGTTTGAGGATGGGTGAGAGTGGACGAGAGCATAACTGAGGAGAAAGACACAACAAAACCGTAATGCTGCAAATGTAAGCTAAATAGGAAGGTTAATATTTTAGCTTGTTAAAAGGACAATAGTTTTATTCACGTAACGTAATTTGATCCTCTCTCGTCTCATCCTCTGTCTTAAAAGCTAAGGCAAACTGCATGGAATAAATGACACAATATTGTGAAGCTCTTTGGTTACATATAATATTTACTATTGTAACACCCGCAGTGCCCATCATGTTCAAGAACAGAACTGAGACTTTTACAAAGGTTTAACTAATATATTTGTGACCTATTTTGAAGACCTACATCTTAATTATGAATGGGCTGAGGACTGCAAGCAGGACAGAGAACTCAATGTTCAGTGACCCCAAGGGGTTCTTCAGGGGCCTCAATGGAGTCCTTAGCTAAATGAGAAAAACCTAAATGCATTCAGAAAGGCTTTCACAGGCATAAGCTTTTCTATAGAATTTTAATAAACAGAAATGTTTATACTTTTTAATTTTTAGAGGATTTATTTCTTTTTGCTAATTTCCTGGACATTCTTTATTCTCATACCTTTGAAAGAAACCAGGAGAATTTGATTTGATATTAAAAAAAAAAAAGAAAGTGAAAAAGAATGCAAAAAAATAAAACATTTTACCAAACAATTTCTTGTGTTAAAATGTTTGTGAAAGTCAACACAAACCAAAATATCTTATGGATTTTCAATGGGACCCTCTTCATAATGAGAAAAAGTAACATGCTTTTTTTTGTGTGTGTGTTCTTAAAAAACAACAAAAAAAAACATTTTGTTAAAGCATTTAGCATTTCCAGCATGGCTGGGCAAAAAAGAGGGGGGAGACTTAAAAAAAAAACCCAATTGCTTTAACAAGTATTAACTTTTAATACACAAATTTGATAATCAGAAACAAAATTTTTCTTTTTTATATAGATATTTTGTCCAAGATTTTATCTATTTGTATTTTGCTAATGTCCGAGACATTTCTTTTTTCTCCATGTTTTTGAGAGAAACCAAGATAATCTGAATTGATAAAAAGTAAAAAGTAACAAAACAAACCTACCCGACAATTAGAAAAAAATACCTTTGTGGATCAGATCAGAGATGCCGGATCATATTCCTTGTGTTTAAATACCTGTGAAAGTCTGAATGCAGCATTAATATCCTGAGATTAAAGGGTTCCTAGTGAGCAAAGTCACTTCAAATGGGGGTTAACAGCTTATTAAGAGAAAACTGGGGAATCCAGAACATGAAAAAATATTGAAGTTCCCTGAACCAACTCATTTTTAATTTTGGCCTTTTCATGAAATTTCTTGACAAAAGGGAAAATATATGATATAGACAACTTTAATGGAAACTCTACCCGTAACTAACCTAATTGTTATCTCATATTGACAAAAAATTCTGTGAATTGGAGTTGATGAACTTTATAAAAGCCGAGCAATTGAGCATGTATCTCTGAGGCATGATGATATATCACCTTGCTGAGGGCTTCCTGGGTTGTTATGTCGCCAGCTGAGATGTCAGGGGGGCTGCGGGGAAGATCCTCGAAGCGGCTACCCAAGTCCTCTGGACGTCTGATTGGCACAACCATAGGAGGCGGCCCCAAATGCATCCTCTGCTGTTGGAGCTTCATCTACGGTACCAGAGCACGGCCTGAGCACTTACACCGAAAAAGGCTCAGTTCGTAAGAAGGTCCCCTGTGTAAATGTTCACCTGTAAAGCTTTGATCCTACTGTGAACGTTCTCCTGGGATGAGACCCTGACTGGCTCATCGTCTGCCAGGACCTGATCGGCCGAAAAGATGCTGTCGTGGGACAGCGCCCGCGACCCCATAATTCCTTCGGAGCATCTGATTGAGCAGCGAGGAAAAAACAAGAGGGGCAGTGAAGGTGTGGGCGAGCAGGTTCGACAGAAATTGAATCGGAAAGCATCTGTCATGTATAGACTCACGCTAAATCTTCATCTGACCCGAGTCCCTTTCCAGCGGTGATGTCACTGGCCGACTGGCTGAAGCTGGTGTTCACCGCGCCACCTGCTCTCTTGCTCCTCCCGAAGAAACGAGTTTTCAAAGACTTGAGTTTGGACTTTCTATTTCCTAACAGAGATGGAGATAGATCAAGGTCATAGTGGAACACACACACACACACACACACGCGCGCGCAGTCTACATAATCTCTCTCCATCTGAATCCCAAATAATCTTTTTTTTAATTGTTACATCATACAACATGCAAGCCAGCTGGTTTGTAGATCAATCATTGACAGCAAAAGGTCCTTGATGTCATGTTGTTTTATATTCCGACAATGTTCTTCCAATTCATTGTTTTTCATCTCCTTACTGAAATTGTTTTACACAGAACAGCATGACAGATAATCTCACCCGCAATATCCTCAGCGCTGTCTTCTGTATCTCCAGAGAATGACTCCATCAGCCTGATGCCCTACAAGGAACACAGAGCACACCTCGTAAAGGGGTGTAAAAAGAGAGGCCCTGATAGTGAGGACTGATAGTGGCAACGTGGAGCTCAGCCATACAGTTGTTAAGAGGTTGTGGTCACATGCTGCAGGGCATCTAATGTGCTCTGCTCTCTGGTGGGCTGGACTGGGGAGACAGCCAGAAGACGTGACAGTCGACCCGGGGGTCAAAGATTTATTGGTATTATCAGCAACAGGGACAAACCTTAACTGTGGCTCGGTAACGTGATGACAAAACTCAAATTACCATTACCAAGAAAACATAACCAAGAAGCTTTCACAAGACCACCAGAGATGTGGAATGAGGCGTTGTCCAGAAACAGAGATTATAGATGAGGATGCCTTGTTTTATATCTCTCGAAGGTGACGGTCTTGCATAAATAACACAATATCTCAACACGCTATACACTAGATCTCAAATTGTGCTTCGTGAAGATAGCAAAATTGATGCAAAATTCATTGGAGGGTGTTTTTTTGTCATATACAGTTAAGTTTTTGCCCAAGCCTGAAGATGCACACTCGATTTGCTGTGTAACATAATTATTCTTGCATCAACCAAGGATCTGTTGTCAACAAAGCATGCTCGTATACAGCAAACCTACCTGATAAGAAAAGACGGTCAGGTAATGGATAAATGTGCAAAGTCCACGCTGCGCCTCACCATGTGACTCTCAGACCACATGTCAGGCCTGTTGGAAAGGATATGCTCAACATACGCCATATTCAATTTGCTCACTTGAGCCTCCTTCCCCGCAAATCGCCTCCAACTTGCTTGTGGCATCAACCACCGCCATCCCATGCACTCACGAATCAGGACGTTCCGCAGAGTTTTGCCATCCAAAGAGCCAAACCGCAGTCCCATCAGAAACCGAGGATAATCCCGTGGATTATTGACATTGCAGAGAGATCCTTGTAAAACTTCACAACACCATAATCCACAACAACAGCTAAATCACCACCTTCCCATGCCACACAATGCTGCGCAGAATCCACCCGGCACTCAAAAGTGCTGCTATCTGTCAATGGTAAAACTCACAAGCACACATGCACACACACATGCACACACACACACAAAGTGATCTCACTCGGTATCTGCGGACGCACCTCTGCTTCTCCGCCTTGCCTTTGTCGTCAGCTCTACGTTGAGTTGTCTCGTCACTGCCCGAGTGTTTAAACCTCAGGCTTGTGCCGTCCACATCTGCAGACGGAGGTTGGTGGCGGCGGCGGTGGTGGTGGGTGGGGGCGGGAGAGACACAAAGGGAAGGGAGCGAGGGAAGTGGAAGGAGAGAGAAAGAGACGCAGGGAGGAAGAGAAAGAGAGAGAAGGTCACTCCATGACAGGGTAAGCAATCGCACAAAGAGAAAAGAGGACAGAACAGAATGAGAGAGAGAGAGACAGACAGAGAGGAAGAGAGAGAGAGAGAGAGAGAGAGATACTCTATTACATTAGTGGCACACTGTGGCCCTCTGCGCTAAGCTCCTTATAAAACGCTAACCTGATTTTAGGCCCAGAAATGAGAGTAGAGGGAAAAAATAAATCTCCAGTTGGAAAGAGGACAGGCATGCCGGACTTTAAGCTCATAGAACTGTTTACACATTACACCAGGTTGCTTACACCCCCAAGGCACTGTGTGTGTATATGTGTGTGTGTGTGTGTGTGTGTGTGTAGTCACCGTTCAAAAACTGAGACGGAAAACATCAACCCAGGTTGAAAAATTCCCCAGTCCTGCTGAGGGCAGGGTTCAAATCCAAATGTGCTATAGAATGTGATTTGTGTGTGTGTGTGTGTGTGTGTGTCTGCTCATCTGTAAATCAGTCGTCAAGTACTAATTTGCATAAACTGGCCATAGGACTACCACCTTTCCAGGAGGGTCTAGCGTAGCTTCCTTGCTGCCCCGTGGATGCCAGTAACCTGCAACATCCTGGTCACAATTCCAGTCTTGGATCTTCCTGCATATTTACTATCCATACCTCAAAAGTGTATTGTCTGATAAGTTTTAAAAAAAAATCAAAATCAAAATCTTAATTATAATAACACTGAAGGGGAAAGACACTCATTTTCCGGTCAGTAAATTAATCCCACTGTCTGGACCGTCACGCGGAATAGAACTCAGGGATGGGAGCTCTATGTAGGCCACCGGGCTAGTCAGTGAGAGGGAGGCCAGGAAGTGGAAAGTAAAAAGCTTTGCATCCACATGTTTTGCGTCTGGATGTGTGGTTGAACTGGCTCTCTGATGAGGCTCCTCATCACACAAATCCTTATCTCCTTCACCATAATATACAGTAAATCCAGCTGGTGACATCTGGATTACATGCAACAAAACCCCATGCGCCATGTCAAAAGACCACAATGACAAAAGGGTCTGCACTGTGGTTTTTACTTATTTCTAGATTGCAAACAATGAAGGGGGGAATTAGGGAGCAATATTAGCATTAAAGCAAATCTTATCTGATAATGTGATTGCAGCTGATATGCCACAGCAAAACAACATATTGAAAAAAACGCATGTTTTTAGAGCACCGACTTCCTCTCAGGCTGTAGCCTTTGTTCTCTGGGTTAAAGGGCAGACCATCCACTACATTTGTTACAGTTAAATTCATCTCCGGTGCATGTAGTTTTCTGGTGGATTATAATTTCTTCCTCTCGGATGCCATGCAGAGGAGAACTGTGCATATCGAGATTAAGGCCGATAGATAATCCGATCACAGTTTGAACCTGTTTGGGTTATGATTCATTCAAACATTTTCCCATGAAAAGTCCATGAGGAAAACTATCTTTACTGTGTTTTTAATTTTTTCTCATGAAATCCGGATCCATGTTAGACCTCCCAACATGACCAACATCTGAGCCACTGAAGAAGTGACACACTGACTTTTTTTTTTGCATGGACGCTCTGTTTTAATCATTTCAACTTTCACATTAGCCCCACGTGGATCTTCATGTATGCACAGGCATGCTACAAGTTAATATGTAAACACATTTCTTCAAATGGCTTGTCAGTTAACTCAAAATTTAGAAACGGTGTGCCAAGACCCAGCAGCAGCAGTGGTTGTGTAAAGGAAAAAAAAAAACAATGAAAAAAATAACAGCCACATATTGATATAGAGTATCTGCAGATGTTTGAGGCTTTGGGGAAAAACATTACATTTAACTTGTGACACCAATACTTTGAGGAGTAAAATCCAGATAAAGGTTGTTAACATGGTCAGAATACATCAATCTGCCGTAGTCCTTGCCCTGCAAGGATTAATTGTGTTACGAGATATCAGAATTTAGCATGTTAAAATTAGTCATCCCCAACACTAAAAACGACTTAACACGACAACAACATACAAACGTCTTATGAATGATCTGGGAAATAAAAAAGTAGCTCCGAATTTGAACAAGGACATACAAGGTTATCGTCGATGTCTGATTTAAGCCTATAACTGTGGTGTAAAAAACAAAACAAAACAGAAGAGGCTTCAAGATATTATAAAGGCACTTTTAATATAATTTAAAATAATTTTTCCACCAGATGGCGGTATGACCCATAGAAAAGCACATTATGCTGTTAGCGCCCCAAATCCACCCTTTTAAGTCAAAAGAGAAAGGTTCAAAGGATAGAACACTTGAAAGCATCGTCTCGATCAAAATGTGATATTTTCTGGTAAATCCACCTCAAACATGGAGAATATTTCATGACACAGCTGAATTACACACACACACCGGGATGCAGTAAAAGCCAATTGTAAAGCCAGTTGTATAAATTGCCTGATTATGCTGTTGTTACGTGCTCCTTTATTTTAAGACTGTAATCAAAAGCAACATATATGTACGTCTGTGTGTGTTGACGCGAGGTAAGTAAATTTAATCACGTAAGATATAAAAAAGGAAATATGAGACTCATGAATCTCGTAGGGTTTTTGTGTGCTTGGTGTGAAATATGTCTACTGTTGTCTCGTGGCACTGCCTGCGGTCATAGTCACAATATCCCACGGCGAATCGGCCCTGCGGGACAAAAATGTACATTTACTACAAACGGAAAATAACAACTGTTGATTATTAAATATCAAGCAAAGAGGTAAAGAGCACGCCAGCAATAGAGGGTTGAACATTAATCAAAATAAAGTCCCACCTTAGGTCTCTTGAAGTAATCCAGCCCTCTTCCTATCTTGACTATCCATCCATTGTCAAACCTACAAATGTTTATACATGATATAACTGCCACAAAATGAATCAGTAAATTCCATACGCTACAGCCAGGCCGTTTTAGTATTTAATCCTCAGACTCTACATCAATAAACCCGCCGCAAATGTGGAAAATGTTCTTCTGCACCTGATCTCTCTGTCATGGATGGTGGAGGAGTACTGCAGATCCAGAGTCACTCCGTGAGCGGCCAGACTCTCGCTCAGTTCTGCCAGCGCGCTCCTCTGCTGGCCGGCATCCCCCTGCCGAACAGCGTAAACAGCAGTCAAGGAAACAACTCGAGCCCAGAGGGCAGACTGCTTTGGCGGCCATGCGTCGATAAAACAATCTGGCCTACTTCATCCTGTGAAGTGAGGAGATGGATCCTTTTCACCTCGCAGGACGCTTTGAGGAGCATCTCACAGAATCGCAGAAAGTTGTACAACTGCAATGGGGACAAAGTTTGGCACGTGAGGGTTGTGTTTGGCAGACAGTTTTATTCTGAGGTCAACATTTTAAAGGCGATATCAGACAGAGCTCTGCCGCTGAGGTGGTCGTGCAGCTATTACGGAAACAACCTTAAGGATATCATATGAACAGGAGATCATATCATAAACTCAGTGGGGTCAGTTTATATCTCTTATCACATTCAGAATCGTATCATAAAGTATAATCATGAGTTCTGTATGGTGACTTTAAATGATGAACTGACCATTTGATCAAGTAGTTTTTTGCCAGTTTTCTTAGTCAAAATAACTTGTAATACAAATTCACGCCAAATAATATAAAATGTATTTTCAGTGTGAAAGCAAAAGGGTGAAACGTGTAATGACATTAGAATTGCAAGACAAATCAAAGAACGAAGTGGTGCTGTAAATACTATAAAAGTCCCCTCTCATCCACCCGATGATGGAAAACAGAGAAATTTAGCAAAAAATTTGCTGGTGTTGCTCCAATATCTCCCTGCTCCTCCCCTTCATGCATGTGCACAATATTCATTTGAACCAATAATTTCATCAAACACTTGATTAAACACAAATGATTTGGAACTATGCAGCATGTTGCATCAGCTGAAATAATGGCCTTTTAAAGGGGAACACAAGTAATAAAGCAGGTTTCGCCTTATAATGCCAGTTTCTTAGTACTGTACCTACTTAAAATGAACATTACAAAATGTGTCGGCATCAGTACAAGATAACCAGGTAATCAGAAAGATAAATGATACGCTAAATTGATCATAAAATAATCATCTGTAAGCGCATGTACACTGAGCTCCATAAAAGAGCTTGAAAAGAATAGGAGCCAGCCTAGAAATTAAAACAGAGAGGAAGAGGGGGGAGGTCTCACCTGGTGAGTGTGTCGTATGTATGGGTCTTCCACCCAGACCTCTGTGAGTGCACTGCTGATGTATGGCTTGAACAAGGTCTCATAGCTGTAGCCAGTGGCATCCTCTGCTATCCTGATCTGCTCATGATACTTCCCATCTCACCAAATGTGCCGGAGAGGAGAAGAGAAATATTAGAAATGAGAGGTGGCACAGTTTGACGACAGCACATCCGGCCTCATCCCATGGAGGAAACTATATTTCTGCATAAGCCATGGAAAGCCTCAATATTCTCGAGGTTTTCCTCCATTGTACCTGTCAAATGTTATTTATTCAAATATAATAAATAAATAATAGTAAAAGGATAATAAAAGAGGAGTAAATTCCTGACTAAGACCTGTCAACTTGAACAATGTCTCGTTTGAAGCAGTGCCGAGTGGCGCCTGCGACTTTAAGAGAGCGCGCCCTCTCTTGTTTACCCCGGTCAGGCTGTTGAACAGTGTAGAGGTGGCGGGAGCCACACTTTTTATACCTTGTCCAGTGTGTGTAGTCGTGCCACAGCCGTTGATGACAACCGTTATTTATTACTTTTTCAGATTATCTTCATAATGTGGGCACTGTGCCAAATCAATCTGAAATACACCTGTAAGTGTCAAGTCAAATTGCACAGATAGAGGTTGAAGGGAGGCCCCTGGCTCATTTTTGGCTCATTTTTGGCCCCCCTCTTCGGCTGATTCGGCTGGTCATCACGCTTTGGGCGCTTGTGATAGCTACCTTCTTTCATCTGGTTCACGCAGGCTTTGATTTGCTCCGCTCTGTCCATGTAGCCCTTTATCTTCTCCCGGTAACGACCTCTCTTGGACTCATCTTTCACAGCTGAAAGACAAACACCAAACAGTGACGGGCCGCGTCTGCGCCTCGCTAAAAGCGCGTCAACTGTGCGAGGGAGAGGGATGGAACACCTTTCAGCACGTCCATCAGCAGCTGGATGCCCTCTTGGTAACAGACCAGAGACTCCTGGAAGCGGCCGCTCTGGTCCAGTTCGACTGCCCTCTTGAGGACAGAAATGGCGGACGTCTCCATCCCTGACACATGATTCTGATTCATGTTTCACATTCGACTTTCAAACCTCTCTACAGCACCAGCATTGACTTGACAGTTGCCAGCAAATTCGATGAAAGTGACACCAATTCCTCCTGAAGTCGGTAGCTACTTCAGTGCACCACAAAAAATAATCCCCCAAGAAACACAAAGGCTGCGCTACGGTGAAGGAGTTATGCTCGAGTAACACGAGTAGTTTCATCAAATAATGTACAGACAGTTTAAGCATATAATTACATATCGTAAAATTTAAATGTCTATAGTCTGCGTTTTAAGCTTTGATGGTTTAAATGGTATATTATATAGAATTGTTCTCGGAACCTTGTTAATGGATCATGTGTCACTTCGACTAAGTTAAGTGTTACTTAAAAACACTTCCGGTGGAAGCCACTCATGGAGGACGTGAAGGGATAGCATGTTGTCGTTATTTTTCCAGCTCGTAAATTAGGGATACATTCGTGAACGAGTGGATTACATGATTGATAATTTCGCGCAGTTTGTTTTACAGTCTTTAGCTTCTCAGAACTGCAGCCGCCTTTACTTCGGCGGCCGTCTGCGCTGCGCTGCGCAGTCACCTTGGCGGCGTCCACGTCTTGGTCAGTCAGCGAAGCTATTAACGAACCAGCGGACGTTTCACCTCAAACTAGCAACTTGCAGCATGTCTGGACTCCGTCGCGTTTTAAATTCCTCGTCGGTCACGGTAAGGGCATCGCACCGACTCTGTTCGCATCGGCTTTATTGAGCGAGTACGTTTATACCCATTGTAACGTGACCCCGGCCAATGTAATGTAAGCAAACACACTGATGTAATCACACGTCGTTTTAATCTCGTGTACCTTTGATTCAGCATCCGTTGATTCTGGGAAGCCGATAAACAGGCGTCGTGCTCGTGATATGGTTTCTTGAATAACTTGAGGTTTGTAGTTGTAAACGTAAAGACCTTCACTATGTAAGATACAATGAAGGTATAGTTGACATAATTGAAGTTATATTATAAGTTCAAATGTTTACTTTTCAATTGCTACAGCTTCTCACGTGGGTTTTCTTCTCTTGTTAGGGGGGTGAGGACGGTTGGTTTGTAGAAACAAACCATTGCATATGTATTTTGAAACGATAAATTGTAAATGTTGGGATGAGAGCAGAGAAAAGCAAGGTCAACTCCTTAAATGTATCTTGATGTAACAAATGAAAAAAATGTCTCATGTCTTCATATTTACATTCTGATTCATGCACCCACTCCTCCAGCGTTTATTCCATAGTATAAAAATTCACCGCTGTTAACATTGTCGTTATTTTATGTGTTCACAGACTCTAGCAGAAGCTGCACTTCCACCTTGTACTTGGTTTGTGTCAGTACGCAGCAGGTTTAACAAAGCAAAAATTCCGAAAGAGGTAATAAATCAAATCAAAGTGTTTATAGTTGTATGCGCAGTAAGGAAACATGTCTCCTCTGTATGATGAAAATCTTTCTTTGCTGTCCACAATCAGTGCCAAATAACATGAAGTCTAAGTATAAAACAGATTACAATACACTATAGAAGCATTTTTTTTTAAAGCCAGCACATGAAAAACACAACAGAAATACAAACTACACAGAAATATAACTTTGCCGATGAGAAATGGTGCTGCAAGTAAACTGTGTACATATTTGTGCAAAGCGGTGTGCAACATCAGCTGTATGTGCCGTAGTCAGCCATGAGCGTGCAATTACACACGTGCAAACTAAAAACATTAAGAGTCAAGCACAGTTACACGAAGAAGTCCATGAATATAAACGCTTGTCAGCTGATTAGGAGTCTGGTAGTTAATTAGAAGTCCTGCGTTTCATATATGATAAATTAGAATTTGCAACACTAGATAATGACAATATACCATCAAGTAAGTTGGGGGTTTGAATTATTATTTATGTCTTGTTTTGTTCAGGGGCCCTGTGTCAAAATCTAGTTGTAAGCCTTAAAGGGATAGTTCACCCAAAAATGAAAATCCAGTCATTGAAGTGGCAGGTGAACTGTTTGAGCCCACAAAACACTTGTGGAGTTTGAGGGTTTGAACAGCATTGCAGCCAAATCCAACCAAATTTAACCACTTCTTCAAATGGGATAAACAGATTAAAAAAAAACAGTTTTGTTTTTTTTTTGCCACTGGATCATAACATGTTAATGTGGCCATGATAATAGGACTGCGCCTCTAAATCTACACTGTTAATAGAAATGCAGCTATTTCAAATACTTTCCTCTGCTCCACGTGTTCAAGAAGTCTGTATTTGTCTCGACAGCTATTTGCTAAGAGATCACAAGAACATGAGAAATATGGTGGTGACCCAGACCAGCCTCACAAACTCCACATCGTGACACGTGTTAAAAGTGTGATGCGAAGGCCGTACTGGGAGAAAGACGTTGTGAGACATCTCGGGCTTGAAAAGGTAAGACTGTTACTTCGGTTCAAAGAGTACAGCAAATTTGACAATGACATAAAGAACATGAACTGAAATGGGACGCCTTTTCGAGTATATTTTTAACCCCCATGTATTTGTCATTTGTGGTCAGGGCTCATTGTTACAACAAAACAACACTTGGTAGTTTGATGTTTCCTTCTGACAGTGATGCATTTAGCAAATTATTCTTTTCCTTTCGTTTAATACAGGTAATTCTTACTCTTACCTGTAATGTGCAGTCTCTAATTTGTTGTACTGACATGTTTATGGGTTTTTTTTTTTGTCTTGTGTCTAGTCAAATGTCCCTGTGATTCACAAAAATACACCTGCCGTCAACAACCAGCTGAAATTTGTTAAGCACCTTGTGAGGTAAGTTTAATATATGGAGAAGGGAAACACACATGAAGTGTCTTATGAACACATGAATTTAAAGTCGGATGACATAATAGACTTACAGTCACTTAACACTTGACTCACATAGCAATTGAACATTCAATCAGTGCCTCTCAACACTGTCTGCTGGGACGTTTAGAGGGACACCGAATAATTTTTGGCTTGTGTGTCTCTTTTTTTTTTTTTTTTCCTATCTTGCCTCATTCAGGATCGAGCCGCTGAAGACTCCGTACGGACTCCCCACCGAGCAGGATATGGCAGACAGCTACATAAACAGCAAGGGCGAGCTGATAGTACGTCGCCTCCTCCAGCCTGTAGATCCCAAGACCATAGAATCTTAGCTCTGCTCTCCATCAGATTAGTAGTTCAGCTGGACATTAATGTCATGTATAATCAGGGGCCCCATAGCCACATGTTCTGGTTGCACAGCAGTCGCTCGAATGCAGTGACATCAAGCAGATTTCGAGTTACCTGTAAGCAGCGAGTGCCAAGGCCGTCAGCAAAAGTTGAAGAATGTTGTCCATGTTATGACCGCTGATATGACTGCCTTCTGATACAAGTCTGGTTTGTCCACTTAATTAAGACGTTTATGCTGAGTGAAACCTCATCTTGAATTTAAAGACCCTTTGACACCCAATTCTGCTTGTGTCCTTTTACTTTGTCTCTCGCCCCGTGTTGAGTCGTCTATAAATCTATGAAATCCAGGAGTCTCTGCCTGCCGGTTGGTAAAGCAAATCTCTTGCATATCTCAAGAGCCGCTCATCTGACTTATTTCAAATTTGGCGAGACTGTCACAGGTGACCGGAGCGAGTTCATTCGTCTAATTTGCGATTTTAGACACGCGGCGCCTTCAATGTGAATACATTTCTAATAAACTCTGAACAGCTGCTCTGTAACAGTGGGGGACAGCAGAAATCACAGTGGTAATAAGGGAGTACGGACCCCCCTGCCCTGGAAAAAATGGAATTCTCCCACCCACGGTATTCATATAATTGTAAAGGTGTGAGTTTGTATAATGTAATTATATGCCTTTAAAACAGGTATGCTAATTATAGATGAAAAATAATGTGTTGTAAGTGGTTTGGTGCGACCGTCAGCTGCGTTATTTAGGCATATATGAAGGAGCAGTGTTTGTAAGAGCGTTTTGGTGATTACAAACCTTCAGTAAGTAATTCCTTTGCACCACTTTTTGTGTAGTACTTTACGTCTCAAACAAAGCATTATTTTCAAAGAGGCAGGAGATCATCTCCCGCTGAAATAATAACTCATGGAATTTTCAACAGATTTTCAAGCTTTTTTTTGTGAGAAATGTCAGGTTTGAAACTATTAAGTACATTTAGTTGAATTAAACATGAATTGTAATACCAAAAAATGCTATTTTACTTAAACTTAAGTTTTTATGAATTATCATGTATATTTGTTGCCTTACATACCATGAAGGTGCAAAAGTTGTTTTTCAGAAGTACTTCAGTCAATATCTGAATAATATTTTGTTCTATTTAGTTGGATGATAATTTTTGTTCTGCTTTTATAACTGAACTATTAAGCTTTATGTCCAAAGCTGCTGCGGTGGACCCAGAGACAAATATTAAACGACAATGAAATGTATCCAAAGTTATGATTGAATTCCATTCTGTTGGATGAGATCATACCATGCTCATGGCGACATCCAAAAAAAGTATACTAATGCCACCCACTGGGTATTTGTGGGATTGCTGGTTGAACATGCTAGAACCTTTTGATGAGCACTTAAGTATTATGACAGTTAATAGTGAAGTGACATCAGCTTTTGCTCGAGAGTATGAAACTCCACATGAAAAGGCTTGTTTCTACGACATTTTCAATATGCATACACTGGGCATGAACTGGGGAATGGTCGCTCAATAGCAGCGTGAGATGCAATTAAAAGAGAGCCAGGTGCAGCTAAAAAAAAAAATCAGCTTCATTTTCAGACGTTTTGCAGCTTTTAAAATTCTGCTACAGGGACGTGGATTATTTGGGTGCGAATTTCCATGGCAGCCACATCCTCGTCATTTGGACTGATCCCCTCATCTGCAGCCGCAGTGGTGTTGCTGTTCCGCCGCCCTGCACTGCTGCAGCTGATTCCACAGTTTTCACGACTGCCTGATTCCTGTCAATATGGTTCCAGAACAGCTTTTATTGTATGACAATCACAGGCAATCCTCTTTCTAACGTTAGCGCAAGCGTCACAACTATGCACCTTCGCCGGCCTCGTGTTTATCCTCCCCGGCACAGCTAATGGGGCAGCCATGTTGCTGTGGGGCGCAAAGAAGTGCTGTGTTGAGTTGTTTCAGGTAGCTTTGTTTTAGACAGGCGCTGCACTAGTGCCACCAATGGCAGCCATGACAGTAATTCACAAACCAGGTTAGATGCCCTTGCTTTTACCCGGATATACTGAATCTACCAGAAGTCTACGCAACACATGCGCTGCAGCAAACTGCAACTTAAGAATAACAATACCAATTGAGGCAATTAAAATATTTCTCCAAAAAATAGTTTTCCATAATTTTTTTTTCTCCACCATCCACTTTTTTGGTGGATTTTGGCTCCAGCGAAAGTTGTAGTAGAGCTGCAGCCAATGTCAATCTGAGCAGAGGTTCAACCAGCCAGAACATTTGGATGCATATGATCTCTTTTCAAAGGAAATTATCAAATATACATTATCAAATAAATATTTCTGATCATGGAGCACTTTGTTTTTTACAATTCCTTATGTACTTTCAAAATTCCAGTCTTGATCTGGTGTAATAAGAGGATACAAGTCACTCTGATCACTTCAAAAATTGTTTATTAAACCATGGATAAACCAGCACGTTTCAAACTCAGACGTCATTGTTACGGCATGAAGGCCACATGTAGCACTCAGGAAAAAGATGCTGCCCTGGGAGGTTACCCAAGTGTCTCATACCAAAATCTGTCAACTACTAGGAAATGCAATTTACAAAAGAAAGTACATGAATAAGACTGAAACAAAGACAAGGCCTCCTGTATCCAAAAGCCAACAAAACAGATGTAGGAGCAAGTGGGTTAATGATAAGTGGCTCAGTATCACGATTTGATGTGAGATGTTTCTCTGTTCTTTAATTGCATGTCTCTCTATTTAAAAATAAATAAAAAAGGGGGCATTTTAATATAAATGAAAGTCACTGGGAGACAGGAAGAGGAGAAATAAGAGGGCTGTCCACAAGACCTTTGATATGAGGTAGCCCTGAGAGAAGAAATCAGATGGCTGCCAATATTTCTCAGTCATCTCCTGAGTCAGAATCGGAGTCGTAGCCTCGTCCTCTGATTGCCTTCTTCTCCACTTTTGTGAACTTTGTGCCCGACTTCTGCGTCACTGTAGGAGGCTCCATCAGGTTTCCGCTAGGACAGGAAAGAAAAGGTGGTGTAACAGTGGGGAATAACAGTCGTTTTTATTAGCATGCTACCGAGTCCTGAGCTATGCTAACCTTTAAAATAAAAATAAAAAAAAAAAACGAACATGGGAGTTCTTCCTACCTGTAGTTAATGACACCTGCACAGCCGAGTCTCCATTCAAGCATCTCCGTGGAAAACTCGTCCGTGTTTCCCAGGTCAGTGAATCCAACCACATAGTCTTTTGTTTTCCCGTCTACCAGGAGAGCAAGCGTGGGAATGACCCTGATCCGCAGCCTCTCGGACAGAAATGGGGATTTTTCTGCATTCAGTTTAATAAACTTGGTCTCAACGTGCTTCTTTGCCAAGAGGGCCAAGTGTTTGTCCAGGATCTTACATCTACGTGTGCAGAACAGAAGAGAGAAAAACAGTTCAATAGGCTGGTGGCACAATATCGAAGCTGCTGGAATTCAAAAGGACTCGAGGGAGACATGAAGGGAAACATCCACACATGAACAACAATACAGGAACAGTATAAATTTTGAGTTCTACTGAAAGCGACACGCTTATGCTTTCTTTAAGTATGGCTCTTTCACTTCGGGGCTTTATTGACATAAAAATGCTTTGAGTTTACCTGAAGGTAGAATTTTTGTAGAAATGGCAGACAACATTCTTGCTCTCCTTGACCTCGCTGAAAAAGTCTTTCTCACTTGGGATTTCTCTGTACTCCCCGTGTCCTTTAGATAGCCACTCCTATAAAACAGAACAATAGATAGCACAGAGTAAAAAAACCTAGCTTTCATTCAATTATAAGGGGCGCTATAGTGAGGCTCTAGTTAAATGATGGCAAACCACATTCATGGAAAGTCTATTTAGATTGTCAGTGTACAGCGGAGTCACTACAGAGGAAGACAACATTTTAGTAACCTTCCACGAGCAGAACTGACATGCACAAATGACAATTGTCCGTCACATAAAAGTTCCGTCTTGAATTAGAAATACAAGTGAAAATAGCATTTGCTGCTGAAGATGCCTGTGAATGTTGAAATGCTGGTTTGAACTGCTGAACAAACTGAAGCAATGTTGAAAGCTGCTGAAGAAACGCTTACCAGGTGGACAAGAGCTCAAAGTAAGTATCAAAGCCCTTTGCACTCAAGCTTAAGAAATCGGGATGTTTTCAAGGTATAAAATGACAACATCAAAGCATGTCCATTTATGCCA
>CAAKHG010016458.1:33666-60697 GCA_901007715.1 Dactylopterus volitans | reverse complement strand
CTTCACCCGCCTATAAAAGCACCTGCCATCTGGCCACATACAAACAAAACAACTCCAAGTGATATACACCAAAGCAGTAATATGAATACATTAAATATGCATTTTCGCCTAAGCTGTACTAAATGTGGCAGATGAGTCGTTTATTTCCCCAAGTGCAAAGATGATTTTACATGCTTTAGGTGTCACAGAGTAAAAAAAAAAAAAAGCAATACGCTGCATCAGAATATGTATATATTAAAAAAATGTCCCATGTACCTGCTTTTGCTTTTGGGATTTTTTAAGCGCCTCTAATCGTCTTTCCCTCAGTCGCTCCAGATCATCCTCATCCATGTCGTTGATTTGGCTCAGCTGTGTGTCCACCTGCTCCTCCACCAGCTTGGCTGACTGCTCCAAAACCTTTGCTAGGATCTCCATCGTTTGGTTGGCCATGATTGCCTTCTCGGTGGCTTTCTCTCAGAACCTGGGGGGTAAGGAAATAGGTAATGTTGGCTGAGACATATAACCATGAAAAGGTATGCAGTTATGTAATGGTAGAAAACTGGGTGTATAGTTTTCTAAGTACACTAAACCCAACTGATACAGTCTTGTGCAAAAACCAGGCAAACATTTGCTCAGTGAAGGTTGTAATGTTCACATTTTATTAAAGCGGATTTTAGAGGTGTGTTCACTCAACTTTTTGGTTATTGTATGTTGTGCTGTTTATGATGATAACAAATTGTGACCCTGCTACACCATGCAATCTTGCTAATATTGAACACATGAATATCCCAAAGTGATTGGGAAAGCATAAAATGTATACTTACACACATAAACAGCAACATTTTAACTGATCACCTTGTGTGCTGATTATCACTAATCATAAGCTCCGAGTGTAACATTACAGCTACATCGATGTTACTCTCAGCAGCCGTCAGGCGGGCTCAGACGTGACAGGACTATGGTAACAGCTGGGAGCATCTTGCGAGTTGTTAGTAAGAGCTCGCTGATCAGCAATTTGGGACCAATCACCAACTGCTGGAATCGGTATCGGCCAACACTTATCATGGTGGATATTTTTAAGGCTTTTATCCAACCCCAAATCCCCCAATTATATCTTGAACCACATGATTCCCAAGGTGCAAAGGTGTAGGTGGTTACTTTTGTTCTCTTTATTAAATGGTGTCCACACTGTGAAGTCTACTGACCTTGCCATAAGAACCAAGAGTTTTATCCCTCAATACAGTCTAGTTTGCTTGGCTGTCGTTGAGCCAAACGAAATTTTTTTTTCTATAACCGCCCTCCCATAGCTGCAGAAAATGCATGTGGAAGCTAAGCGGAAATGCTGAAGCAATGCAGGAGGCAGGAAAAACTCAAACGAAACATAAATGTCTTTGGCTAGCCAATTTCAGAAAACGCAACATTTCTTAAGTATGAAAAAATGCGCTTTGCTGTGTTTGCTTGATGTCACGGATGTATGACATCATTCAGTCTATCAAAGCATGGCTGCCATGGTGATTATCCAGCAATGATTTTAAATAAACAGCTGATCCACTCATTTCAGCATTTTTTGCGTAACTTAAATATCGCAACAAAAAAAACACTATATTTAAAAGGCGGTAATGAGCTAATAAATGTCCCTCAAAAGCTGAACACTGAGACGAAATGAGTGCGTAGCTCACAATTAGAAAGCGGCATTCATTTAGCGTTACTCGTCGTTTCATGTTGGTTTGTTTTGGTGACCGGCAGCAGTGAGGGACCGCGGGGCGGTGCTATGGCCTCTCCTTTCTGTAAGGAAGATCCAGTGTATCTATTGTAAAGGGGACGCGCCTTTGGAGAATTCAAACGGTTCTTATCGCGGCTGCTACGGAGATACTTCCGGGTCATTCCACACAGTTTGGACCCTGCCTACACGGAACAATAAGAAAAGGCCCAGAAATGGGAATTTTTACGAAAGTTGCTCGCGAAGAGCTCCGTAAGAGACCTACTGCACTACACGACTCGACAACCGCGAAGCCCCGCAGACATCTCAGGGGCGCGCCTGAGGGGGGCCAACGAGCGGCCGCGGGGCGGACGCCGCCCGGGACTGGGCCGCGAACGACGCAACACAAGCCCGCAGAGCTAACCCGGCTAGCATTAGCCTAGCCTGCTCGCCAGCAGCGTCGAGTTACAGCAGCGCGGATGGAGCGAATCCCCCCCCCAAGGCGACGAGACCCGCTAGATAAAGACGTGAGACGAACGTGAATGTCAACAGAGCGCAGAGTCGGGCGAATAATGTGCAAATTCACGCCCGGAGCCGCGCAGCACAGTTACCTGCAGACGGTCGCCGTGTCGCGGGCAGATGCGGATGCGGATTCTACGTCAGGCGCGCGTGACGCCCCCTACACGTCATCCCCCCGCAAAGATAAAGGAAGAAATGCATTTAAAAAGCCCTTCGAGGTGCACTTTAGCTTGCGCCTCGGGAAAGCACATATTTGATACTTAAATCAATATTTCTTTAACAAATTTATGGAATTTATTGATGAATGAAAATAATTTCGATCCCCGTTTTATTTTATTTTTTTCTTTTGGCGCATGGGACCGATTGTTTATCTCACCACAGCAACATTCATATGAAAATAGTTCAGGTTGTGCTGAAAAGTATAAACCTTCTTTTTTTTCCAACACGTCAAATAATCTAAACGCTATTAAATTGTATTTGGATTATTTTATTATATCTTGCGTTTTAGTATTTTTTTGCTGGTCCCATTAGAAATATTCCAAAATATTCTAGTCCAGAATCAACAAGGCCACAGTTAAACGTAATCAGAAACTCGTTACAAAAAAATGCTACAATAGCAGTTATAAGAAATCTATAAATATATATCAACATGTTTAAGTCTGCAAATGGCTGCTAACTTACAGAAAGAGATTCTCTAAAAAAGGAGAGGATCAGCACAAAAATATCATTTATGCCTGTGAAAACACTACAATAAAAAATAAAAATGCAATACCAGATAAGTATTGATAAACCTTTTACTTCTCTACCCCAGACTTGGCTGAGATGTGGTTGAGTCTTCAGAAATGACAGACAAATCAATGCAGAGTTTACTATTTATTATCAAGATTTAGAAAACGTTCACAGCTTCAGGTCTTCAGGCACAAGCCAGATTACAGAGGATGAGATGGCCAATTCTAATTTCTGGCCATTCCCTTTAGGAAAGATGACAGGTGAGGAGAAGCAACAACTTGGAAGTGAATAGGGACTTGCAACATTCTGATTCACATTCATTTCAGGGTACCAAAGGAAAAAAAAAAAGAAAGAAAGAAAAAGGAAAAAAAAGAAAGATTGATTTTATTTGCATATAGGGACGCCATGTTGAACAACCTTTTCAACCACGCACAGCATGTTTTACATGGTGAGATCACAATCCAGCTAGCAAGCCACATCTGCGGAGTACTCTTCTTATCGCCATTCATGGATGCTAAATTTGCAGAAATACAATGACATAGCCATTACCCATACAAACATCTTCTTGGACTAAAGTACACAAGTACACAAGATGGGTTACAAAGTTAAAAATCAGACCCTATTCCTATTCAAATTCAGCATTAGTTTGATAAGATTTAATAAACAGGTAACTAAGCTGGAAACACACTAGAATATTAACATTTCTTCGATATACAAAGGCTTTATGAAATGTTACATTATATCTTGTATCTTGATATCTTGTTATTGGCGGGGGAAAAAATGCATAGGCTACTTATTGATTGCCATAACCCCTGTCAACATCCTCCCGAACCAGAGTGCTACCGAGAATCAACAGTTAACCTCATGTGAAGTGCTTTGGCCAGTTTCTGATTTCCACGTTGTAACATTTAGAAACATTTAGAGAGCGAGAAGGTCTACAATTTAAAGACAGTTACTAAGAATTCACTACATGTAAACAATACAAGAGGTAAACCCTCTACATCTTTTTCTTTTAAAACTTTAAAACAAGTATCTTTAAAAACATTATTTACATACTTGAATGACAAGATTTGGCACTTTTTTGCAAGAGACAAAAAAAAAATAGAGAAAAAAACTGTCTGCAGCAGGTGGTAATTTCCTCTGCTTACATTTTGACACAGCGTTGTATATATTTTGCAAGTCAGTCTTAAGAGACATTGAAGCACCGAAGAAAAATCTGAAAATGTTTCTGGGTTCATCATAAATCTCTCGTACAATGATTGTGTCATTATTTTAAACCTGCACATTTAACCAGATAAATGAATAAAAATAAACCCCATAATGTGCCTGTTCAACACCGTGAAAACATGGAGCACAGCTATGGGAGGTCATCCACTGTGTCGGATGGTATATGGAACGATTTCAGGGAGAAATGAAATTAAAAATTTGCCCTGGCATACGCTGAGCGTACAAGAATTAATTACACATTGCCTGAAAAAGTCTTTTTTTTTTAGAAAATGTTACATACATTTGAAAATTATTCTGTGCATTATCTTACATTAAAAGTTTATGAATTTGCCTTAAAAAAAAAAAAAAGCTGCAAAGATTATCACTATTCTGAGTTTTGGTTCATATGACCTAAGTGGAGACAATGACGCAATATGCAAACTGATCAAGTACCATAGCTCTTGTAACACTTCCTCAGCTTCTGTTGCATGTAAAAGCATTCACCGGGTAAATCTCTGAGCTGCAGAACGTTTTACACGAAAATGCCAAAATTGATCATTTGGATGTCGTAATTTCTACTGCAGATGGCATCATGAGAGGACCAAACAAAAGTGGGGGCACAAAGGTTAAGGGTGGCAAGCGGCCTGTGCGTCCTTATGTTATCTTCAGGGTGCTACCGTAAGCTTGCTGTACAACCACCTGCACATTGTCCAGGATGAAATCAAAAGCCATGCTCCAAACAGATTCCACCGACTGCTGCATGAGCCTGCGGAGAGATCAGCATGACATTAAACCAAAAAAAAAAAACAAAACAGAAAGCCAAAAAGAAGGATGCGTTTGTCTGTGCTTACCTTTTCATGTATTTTATGATCAAATCCAGCTTTTCCAAATCTTTATCCTCAATCAGATCAGTGCAATATTTCACCACTTGCAGTACGTCCTCCTCCATGGGTTCTGAAAGAAAGATGACACACATTTTTGTTCTTTAGTGTTGCAACCAACGATCATTCGCTTGATTGTTTCCTGTGCCTTACTTTCTCAGTTTTTGGAGGGTTGCCACAATCAACGATGATTTTAAACGGAATGCAGCAGCTTATTTTCACGTTTGAGAAGCTAGGCCGAACAAAGATTTGGTATATTTTCCGTATTTTTATCAGCCAATTGCTTCATTGTTTGAATATTATTTAACGCTCACGAGCATCTATTACATCTGATTGGGATCTGAATGTGCGGACATGCTGGCGCGACTCTTCTTCTGGTTATACCTGTGATGGTGGTGACCCATTCGCGTAGGAGTGTCTTCACATCTGGCAGGTCACTGGCTCCGGCCAGTGCCGGAGCCGGGTGAGGAATGAATTTTGACTCTGGCATGTCCTGCTTTGAGGAAGATGCGGAGGGACCATTTTCAGCCTGAGCATACAGAGCAGATGTGACCTGGAGAGTTATAAACTGCCGTAAATGGTGCATCTTCGCATATTACCACCATAAAAAAAAAATCTACCTTCAGCTTCGCGTGCAGTATGAAACAGTTTATGGACTCACCTTTACTATGTTTATTGGTTCCTTCGGTTTCATGAGCGGTGTTATGGTTTTGGCCGGGCTGTTTGTGGTGTGACGCTTCTTAAGAGGGGAGGGACCTTTTTTAGCAGGACTCCCTGCATTCTTCCTCTTGTAGCGCCGCTTCACTCGTCCAATGCCGACACCCACCGACTGCTTTAGCTGCAACAGCGGATTCTTCAGCTCCACTGCAGAGAAACAAAGCGGGAGAGGTGAGGAGAACATGGATGCCGCTGGTTTGAGAAATAACAAAAGTCTGATAGTTGATGTTCAAGAAAGGACTTACACATTTTGGTCTGAGGCTGGAGGTTTGCTCCGAGGCTGTAGGCAGATTTCAGTTCTTCCTGGAGTTCCGTTGGAAGGGCAGCAAAAACGTCCGGATCAACCTGAGAGCCAAGAGAGACCAAATGAAGCTGAAACGTGAAAAAAAAGTATTACGGACATTAACATAAGTTGGCATACGCTGGCCTCTGTGTTAGGTTTACTGAGGCCAAAAAAGCTCCCAGACAGACAAGACGCTTTAAAAATCAAGTTAAGGTCTTCATCAAGGCTGATTCTGGATATATTTTAGGATGCTGGGGGGACAATTTGAGGTCCTTCTGGGGATGCTGGTACCAACTATCGGGATCCCATTGACCCAGAGGAGCGTCTGGCCAGCGTCTGCGTGATGTATATTACATATAGTTTTGAGCAACTGGTCATTGGGGGTTGGCACGTGACGTCCATTCCACATGACATGATTGGTGAGTGAAGTCGCAGTGCAAAAGCTCAGAAAATTCAAACTCATTCCAAAATAAATGAATCAACTAAAAATTGCTTTCTTGCTGCATTGTATTCACATGCAGCGCGAAAGTACTTGTGACAAAAACAAGAGTTCAAAATATACTGACACACAAATGGCACAAAAGAAAAATGTACCTGATGCGTAAAGACCTTTGATGTTGCATACAACACCATCATCATGGTGCATTAGGGGTACAGGTACATTAAAAGAAGGGCTCACTCAATGACAAAGGTACATGAGATCTGACAATGACTCTCTCCAAGGTTTGAACAGTTATTCTGCATCAACTTGCCAACGCAAGCAGATTCAAGGTTGAAAGAGCACAGCCACAGTGGCGGAGGAAACTACTCAAAACAGCTTTCTCTCAAGGTTTAATTCCATTACTGCAAATGAGTCATGTGAAAATTTTAGCGAGAAGGAATTCGAATGTATGCAATCATTAAAATGCCAATTAAGTTCTTTGGAAAATAAAAAGCAAGAACCAGTTGTACAACACAATCAAACTCGACCCGCTGCATCCTTACCTGTGAAAAGTTAGGGAGCTCCAGAACAATCCCTGGACTGTCGGGCTGGTTGGGAATCTGCAGCACTAACGTGCCAACAGGAGGATTGTACAGTGCAGGTCCAGAGGTGGGAGGAGGACCTGAGGGCTGCAGACCGGATGAATGGCGGCTGTTTGGTCTCCCATCTCTGTCAGTCCACGACTGCTCCACTTGTTCTCTCAGCTCTGCAGGCAGGGCCTCCAACACGGAGCGATCCACCTAGGATTCCACACAAATACACAATGAGATGAAGAATGTGTTCTTTGTTCATCATGTGATCCATCGCCAAGACACCCTCCAAATCCCCACCTGTGAAGGGGAGGGAATTTCAATACTGAAGTTGAGACGTGTTCGACAGTGTTTGGGAGTCTGTTGTCTGCATGCTTGCTGTTCTCTGCTTGTTCCTGGGACTGGCTCCGGGACCGGCTTGCTGGGGGGCGGAGGATGTTGAAAGGAGCCAGACGATGGAGACGTGACAGAGGAGGACTTCTCCTCATGTCTGTTGTTGTCTGCTGCGTCTGTAACATTGATGTCAGGCTCATTTGAGTTCATAGACAAGAAAACAGGTCGAAAACATCAAGAGGACATGGCACAGACCTCTGCCGCCGCCGGATCCCTGACCCAGCAACATCTCTTTGATGGAGCGAATGCGAAGACCATGAGAGTCATGTGGGGCCGAGTGATTCCCCTCTAAGAGCTGAACCTGGATGCCGAGTCCTCGCAGGTCCTGAACCTGCAACTTCATGGCATGGAACAGTTTGATGACTGCAGCGGCAATCAGCTGTCCACTGTCAGTGGACTGTGCAAGCATCACTGTCCTAAACACAAGAGGACACATAAAAAGATGAGTGTCCAGAGAGACAGTGCCATGAACGGACAATGAATGGAAATAATACATGTGAAGTCTCCCTCTTACCTAGCTAGGTGATCACATATGCCATGCCCGCCATATTTAGCAGGCTCCAGCGGCGCTCCCACCTTTCGGACCATGACCTTGAGAGTCACTCTACGACCTCGCAGTCCTGCTTCTTTTAAACGCTTTTGCACCTCCATGGACAGGTTAGACAGGAAAGACTCCGCCTCATCAACCTGGTGGTGCAACAAAGGGGTTATGGCGAGGGCGATGACGGGCGCAGGGAAAATGATGGACAGCTCTGAAGAGCAAGTCTGACCTTTTTGAAGCGTATGTTGTAGTTCATTTCAGCCGAGACGGACTTCCTCTCCTTCTCGTAGCGGACAGGGCGGTCATCTAGACCCCTACAGAAGCGGAACAGGGTTTGTCCCGTGCGAGGTCCAAACTTCTTCTGCAGCTGAGAGAGAGACACCTGCTGGAGCTCCCCACATGTCCTCACACCAATAGCAGCCAACTTCCTGCCCATAACAGGGCCAACTCCTGGAAAAAAAAGAAGAAAAAAAAGGTGTTAAAAAATTTTTATCACGTTTTTAACTAGGGGAGGAAGAAACAATGTGGGTGATGATCATGACCAGCAGGTGGTGCTATATCTACCTGGTAAGCTGGTCACGGACAGTTCCCTGATAAAATCATCAACCTCTTCAGACTTTAAGAAGTACTGTCCATCTGGCTTGGCCTTGCGCGTGGAAAGCCGAGCTAACAAGATGTTGGACCCTGACAAGACGAGAAGTCAGAATTGATTTATTTAAAATAAATAAAGATAAAATAATAACAACGATAATAATAATAATAAAAATAATAACAATAACAATAAATAAAATTTAAAAAAAATAAAATTAATCTATTTAACAGTATAGGGTGACACGGTGGTGCGGTGGCTAGCACTGTTGCCTCATAGCAAGAAGGTCACAGGTTTGATTCCCAGCCTGGGATCTTTCTATGTGGAGTTTCCCCGTGTCTGCGTGGGTTCTCTCCGGGTACTCCGGCTTCCTCCCACCTCCAAAAGCATGCTGAGGTTAATTAGCTACTCTAAATTGCCCGAAGGTGTGCGTGTGAGTGGTTGTCTGTCTGTCCTTGTCAGCTGGGATCGGCTCCAGCACGACCGCAACCCCGTAACCGGAATAAGCGGAATACGATGAGATGAGATAAGATTTAACAGTATAAAACAAGACTAAACTCACCCATGCCAACTGAGGCGCAGCACCCTGTTTTTTCCTTGATGTCTGCTCTAATAGATTTGGCTAAATATTCAGGGCTGGTACCCAACTCAGCTAACAGAGAAGAAGCGTCAATCAAGACTTCATCGCAGCTCAGAGCCTCGATGTCATGGGTATAACTGGAAACACAAAAAAAAAGGAGAAGGGGGGCATTGCATAATTTTGCAAGTAAAGGTCATACGTGAGTGGACAAAAAGACTGGGCTGTTCTTCTTACCCTGCCAGGATCTCATACATGGCGAGAGCCACCTCTTTATACGCTTCAAAATCATATGGGACCGACTGCAGGGAGGGACACAACTGTTTCGCTCTGCCAAAAAACATCCCATTCCTTACACCAGCCTGCCTGTGAGAAAGTCCGTTTGTTAACATTCCTGTCAGTAAGTAAGTAAGTCATTTCATTTACACAGCACCTTTCACGGAAAAAAAAAAAAAACACAAATTGCTTAACAAAAATGAGTAAAACTATAATACATGATAAGAGCATAGAGCATTTCTTGAAAACGGTGAGGGGGCCACAAACAGCCTCTGAACTAATGACCACAGTCTGCAGGTAGGAGTGTGGAGTTGTATCAGATGAGTTGTAGCAGATGAGAGATGCAAGAAGGAGCTTGACCTTCTTACAGATACAGACATGAAGCAAGAATCTTGCTTAAAATGAAAATGGGCTGAATTGTGTGTGTGTGTGTGTGTGTGTGTGTGTGTGTCTTACCTCGCTGCATAACTGCAAGATGCAACCTCTGCCATTGACAGAGCAGCATCCTGGTCGAGTCCATTGGCATGGGAGTCAGGACTCTCTTGTGAAGGACTGTTGTGTAAATCGTCCGTGCCTGGGAAGTAGAGTAAGGTTCATCAAATCGCCATACTGGCATTCTCTTTAGAGCATTTTGATTCCAACAGAGCCGCAAATGAGCGATCCCTCTACAAGAATGGGCAAATGTCTCATTTTGGTAAAAATTTATTCTAATTGTTTTGACCTACTTTACCCAGTATCTCCCTGGAAAACTCCTCAAAATCACAGCTGGCACACAACAGGAACTGGCCGGGTAAGGTAAGAAAACAAAGTCGCCTCGCTACGCTGCCATGATGCGCCACACCCATGCCGCATGTATTTGAAAGGGGTGTTTATGCTTCTTGAAATTAGTTGAATATTTGTATGACAATCTCACCCGGTTGAGCCTGAGTGTGTTTCGCCTGGTAGTACTGCTGCTCCAGCTGAGGGTTGGCCCCTGGTCTCGAAGCTACTCGGCCGTGTCCGCGGCTACTGGTCACAGCCACAGGCTTGCCTGCGAGAAAATCAATAGGTCACACTTCATCTGGCGGCAGTGACGTACACTGTGAACATGTGTTTACTGACAGCACACGCCTGCACAAGACAAGACACAATAAGTCTTACCTTTGAGGTCTGGTCGATGTCGGATGCCAACAGACACAAAGAAACAGTCCATGTCCACGTGCAGAATACAAGATTTAATAGCAGCAGGTGCTGATGTACCTGACGCATTTAAAAGAGATAGCAAATTATTAGAGGAGAGTTTTTCAAATACAAAAAAAAAGGCAGTCAAATAGCACCTAATGGTACCAAATGCATCCCTAAAAAACCAGCTTGGTTTGACAGTGAGGGACAATGATCAACAAAAATTTTCATCGACACATTTAAATAAGGGACAGAATGTTTTCTTCCGTCAGCATCTACTTTAGGGCATTAGGAATGCTTCACTTAGATGCAACCGCGTCTAAAAAAATACATATTTTTGCCTTTCACATGCAGTTCCCAGTGGAGAATGAGGGGGCACGTTAAGAGAATCAAAGACGGGAATAACAGTCAACCAATGTCCCTGGGTGTCTTTATCCTGGAAAGGTTGTGGGTGAGCAGTGTGGGTTTAAGACTGCTGGGCCAACAGCACACTGGAATATATCTTCTCTTTTGTTTGTGAGGGTACAGTGCAAGCTTGAATTTTACAGAAAAATGAGACCCATCCTTTCCTACCTTGACGGTCAATCGAATGCTGAGCCGCTAATTTCCTCAGTCGCTCTTTCCCAGGAAAGGAGGCGCCCCCTGTGGCTTTGCGTTTGCTATGCAGTTCATTGACATATTCAGAGAAGCCATTCCTCCATGTAGAGATCTGGTGTAAACGCGAGCGAGAGTAGAACTCTGAGATCAAACCACCAGTCTGTGCCAGCAGCTGCTCTGAGGACCTGGCCGATGGCGTCTTGTCGGTGGCCGAATGAGGTTTAACAGTTGAGTTGTTTGTGTCTACTGAGGCAGGGTCAGATGAAAAGGCATTGTGGTGACTTCCATTCATTCGAATGGGAGAATGTGAAAGAGAGTGAAATGAAGGCGAAAGGGGAATATTTTCAGGGTCTGAATCAACCTGACAGGATGGCTGGAGCTGGAGCTGGTTGCCTTCGTGGGCTTTTATAGCCTCTTGATAGGTGGGTGGCTGTGGTGGTGGTTCAAGTCTCTGCTCACTGGCCTGTTGTAAGCTGGATAGCTCGGGATAGACGGGGGACGAGTCGGATTGCTTTGGAGGACTGTGGGGAAACTCGTACGGGTCGGATTTGGCCTGGCAAAGTACTGGAGGACTCATGGGTTTGTTCTCTGGAATCTGAGCTCTGCACTCAAGCAGGTCCCTATTCGAAGGTTCATCTGCGCCAGGGGACAAGTCCTTTGGCTTTAAGGCACCATTAACAGGGTGAGCGTATCCGTTGGTGCAGGGCATGGGGGACACCGACGGCTGGAGAGCATCAACTTTGTTGCGCTCATTCATTCTTGAATGGCTCACCGAGTCCTTTGAGGTCTGCAACAATCCATTTCTGTAAAATAGAAGAGAATTGAACCATTTGTGAATCCCAAGTAATATTAATGGCAAACAATCCCTCTCATTTGTTAGCATCGCGTACTCACATTCTTAATTCCACTTCTTCATAGCTACTCTGGTTAGTGTTGCAGCAAGAGTTGATCTGAGGTTCTGGTTGGTTTGCTCTCTTGGGTTGGAGACTGGGATGGAGTGTTGCGATATTTGACGGCGGCCTGCGTGGTTGGTCGCAGAGCGAGTCAGCGTGTAAAAGGCTACAGTGCCTCGGGTCTGCGGTGAAGTGTGCAGGGCCTGGATGAGTGGACGATGAGTGACTCGGTGGCGGGTTGATGAAGTGACCTGGGGGGCTTTGCTGAAGGGACTGAAGGTGGGAGTTGCCCTGGTGAGGGTGTTTGTGGGTGGGGTCGGGGATGGAGTTATTCTGGCAGGCGGGTGACGACCTTTCCTGGTTGAGGGCAGAGGGCTGGACGCTTCGCTGCGGCAGGTGGAGCTTTTGAGGGACACTCGGGTGGAGAGGCCTATGGCTGGGTCCCGCGATCTCTGAGGTCTGACGCAGATTCATGCCAGGGAAGAGTGGACCTTTGTGTTTAGCGTACAACTGGTACTGCAGGTACGGGAGGAGATGCCCAGCTTTGATACTGTTTTGAAGAAATGACAAAGTAAACAGGGATTTTCAAGCAACGCGATGCAATATGTGACAATGATGATGTACACGAGGGCTGCAGCTATCCATTATTTCAGTAATCCAGTATTCTATCAATTTTTGCATCGATTAATCGAGTAACTGGATAAGAAACACTTTTGCCTTGTTGAAGAGCAACAGTAAACAGAGCAGAAAAGGCTCTCTGAAAATGAACAACTACCTGGTTTCCTTTTTAAAAATTCCAGTTTTATTGCAATTTTAGTGCTTGAAGTTAATGGAAACGCACCAGCAAATAAAAATTTTATTAAATAAATGAAATAAAAGCAAAACTCTAGTTTAGGGATCTCATAAATAGCCCTGACCAACAGAGTGGCAGTGTACTTATTATATAATATAATCAATTTTGCTGCTGATATTTAGCAGCTACTTAAACAAAAAGTAAATAAATACAATCAATGCATTTTTTGCTCTATGAAATGGTGAAAAACGTTGATCACTGTTCCCGAAAGCCCAAGAACATGTCCTCAAACCAACAGTCCACGACCCAAAGATCTTCACTTTACTGTCATAGATTAGAGAAACCATAAAATATTCATAGATAAGAAGCTGGAATCAGAGAATTTTTACTTCTTAAAAAAAATATTCGACGATTAGTCGATTATCAAAATAGTTGGAGATTAATCCAGTAGTCGATTAAGTCATCGGTTAATCGTTGCAGCCCTAATGTACACACACTCAATTCCAGCTGAACGCACCTGTCAGTGATCCAGTCCGGCCTAATGACTTTTTGCTCTTTGAGCTCCTGAATTTTGCTGTTGGGCAAATTGTTGGCGATGATGTGGGTGGTCTTCGAGCGAGAATAGTAGACATGGAATTGGCCGCCATGCAGCATCATCATCCTGCGTAGCTCATCGGCGCTTGGCTCTGTTTACAATGAACAGGCAAAGGGATTCAAAAGTCGAAAAAGTTGATTCCCGTGTTTCCCCAATCGTGGTCCTCAGATGCCCTCCCCACTAAATGTGTTAGATGTCAGATTCAGATCCAACTTTATTTGTCCCCGGAGGGAAATTCGCTTCACACTCATGCTTTACAGAATATAAACAATTTCATCCACAATTATTACTTGTTGATACGTAATAATGGCACACTTCAGAATTATAACAGCACATATGCACTAAACTTTAGAACAGTCGTCGCCCTATTTATCAAGTAATGAGTGTGTGGCTGCTGCAGCAAGAGTCGTGCCGCCGGTGACGATGTCATCATCAAGCTCTGCATTAGCCTGGTAACCACACATGCATTTGAATCAGGTGTGATTGAACAGGGAGGCATCGAGAACATACAAGCACCAGAAGTGAGAGACACCGATTTATTAATTCCATAAATTATCTTACTGGTACATTTCAACGTCTGAAGCAACGTCGCATTTTTTCTTAACTGGCCAATTACCTGCACCACGTCATTAAAATGACAGTGTACTGTATAGTTTTGTCCAAAATTACTGAGTAAATATTAACAGTGACATCAAAAACCGTAGAGAAAAAACTCTTTAACACCCGTTCGGCGCAGGAATATTTCTGGGCCGATATTATGCCTTGCCATCTTCTATAAAGATGGAATGGAGGGATTGTGTGTCGCTCACAGTGGACACAGGCAATCTTCCGTGTTCTTCCTGTGATTCCATTTTGCTGGTACAGCATCTAAAAATCACACTTGAGTAGGCATCACAACGGCTTCCTTTGTAGCACAAAGCTCGGGGTTTTCTTATAAGCATTATTGCTCAATCTCTGTGTTAAAGCGGCTGATCACTAATATGAGGCAGACACAGGCCCCGTTCTTCTTACAATCAGCGACTGTGGAAACTTTTTTCCTGTTCCATGTCGAACTCGCGGGTCGATCTCTGACAATGAACGTTAAAAAGAATCACGCGGCTGACACAAGTGCAAACTCTAAAAGTCTGCCCAAAGTGTTGAAGATGTTTGTTTTTTTTCCAGCTGAAGGGAGAGAAATACAGCTGAGGTTAACAAGCAGAAAACAGCACGCCGAGAGCTTGTTTTTCTCCTGATACATTCTTGGAGATCATTTACACTGCTGCTACCATTGCCTCCTTAACGTTACTTTTTTCTCTCCATCCGGTGAGCGACCGACTGCGCAGAAAAGCGAGTCGAACTGAGAGATGCAGAGTGAGTGTGTGGCGTTACCTGTGTACCCGTTGACATAAATGGCCACTCCACTAAAGATGTTGGAGCAGGTGCCGCCCTTCTGTTTTTCTCTGGGAGCGTCCAGCTTGAACTGCTCGTCCAGCTTGGAGACCTTGGCAGCCATGTAGCCACCCTGCGGGAGAGAAGGAGAGCAGCGACATGGAAACGTGCCTTCAAAGTGCAGAGTTGCTCACGGGAATTGTGCACGCGGAATCCCACGCAGGCGTTCGTAAAGTTTATAACACGTCAAAACCCAGACATACAATGCATGTTTAAATATGCCTCTGTGAGTTACATAACATCCGGAAACAGCGACGGCTGTGGGTATCACTGCGTCTACTTACTGGCCGGCCTGTGTAGTGTTGTTTATGTTACTACGGCGACCTTATGGGCTGTACACAGCTCTTCGCAGAGTTGTGGCAAAGTTGTTTTCTCGCAGTGGAGCCGCGCAAACATTAAGACTGATCTGCGTCCAGCTCTGAGCCGTTGCAATGCGTTTGCAGGGTGGTCTACGTAATTGCTGCGAGGCGCATCAAGTACTCTTCGCATCGTCTTCACAACCTTGCGTTCAGTTTTTCATCAGTGGGTTTCGCCCCTTTTGCGGAGGAGCACAATGGCCCCATAGTGAGCTATTTTCTACCACAAATAGCTGGATATGAGAATAAAAATAAAAAAAATTGACTTGATACTCACTCTGTCAGCCCAACCATTGTCACCACTGGCATTGGCTCTCTTCTTTGCCCATCCATCTCGACTCATACTGAGCTACCTGAAAGAAGATGAGGGAACCTTCCATCAACGACTGTGTTATGTGGGGGAGCCACTTTATGGCCTTATTTAAAAAAAAAAAATAAATAAAAAAAAACTATCCTGATGACCATGACTGCGACGCACACTGATGGATTTCCCCGCGTGACAAGCTGTCCGAAACGCCAAAAAAAAAGAAAAAAAAAAAAAGATCAACAATCACGTCACATCTCACATGTTTGGAGAAGCTTAAAAAGCACCCGAGGCACCGTGACACGCACGTGCATCCCCGGGAATTTCCTTGCGCCCCGCTGTTAAAACCCAGTGAGAGTGAGACGCCGGCGGTGAGTTCAGGGACGGAGGCGTTCGCGGGCATGTCCGCACAGGTCCCCTCCGCCGCTGACAGCTTTTTCCCACAACAGAGCCCCATGTGGCACCCCAGCGCCGTCTTTTCGCGTGAAGCGGCTAACTGCTAGCGTTTAGCCACCCGGGGCGACGCTCGGGGCTCGTCTGGTCGCCGCACGTCGCTGCGCCACGACACGACACGACCCGTAAACACCCGCGTCGGTCCGGGCGAGCGCAGACGCGATCGCTGCGTCTCTGCCCGCGCACACACACACACACACACACACACTCGCTAACAATGCTCGCCGGATTAGCCGCTAAACAATGGGACAACTGTGCGCGACTGTGGAACTTCTGGACGGCGCCCGGCTGTAAACAAACAACAACAGCCCCGAGTGGCAGGTCGCTAACGAGAGTCGCCTGCTGTTTCTCCTTTTTTCTTCAATTTTTTTTTCAATTTTTTAATTTTTTTTTTTACCTTTAGTCCTGTCAAACGAGGTTGCTCGCCACAGAGAAGAGTCCTCTCTGCAGATTGTATCCAGCTGTATGTTGCACTGATACCGAGGTAACACCAATGCTAAAGCGAATGAAGATCCTTCAGACAGTCAGCGCGGCTCGTCAGCCCTGACCTTCTTCCCCAAAGACCTCCACTAGGTGACCTGAGATCCCCCTTATTCAGTCATGGTGCCACGCCATGGCTCCTCAGCGTTTTAGCTCACCCTCCCAGTCCTTTTGCACTCCATTTCTACCGCCTAATACCTTTGCTTTCCCTTCCCTCAGCGACCGTCAAGTTCACCCGATGAAACGTGGTAACTCCGGAACGGCTTTTCAAAATAAGATACCCAGTAGCAAGCGGGCGAATAGTGACATTGACCGTTAGTAACCATCACATACGGCAGAGTGTGTAATATTGCGTCCGGACATGTTAGCGTTGTCACAATAACATACCAGCAAAGGTGTCCTGTTTCTGTAGCGTTTTGAATGCCTTAAGAAAAAAAAATTACTTTTATGCTATATTTTCTTTACTCATACGCTGCTCTGCAAGTAAAATACAAAACACTTGCGTTCTTACGCATTCGTATAACTTGTGACTTTATACTATTCGAGATATAAAAATACTCAAACGGCATATTTTCATAATTTGTATTTATTTCGAAACAAAACCCCAACTTCCGTTTTCTATGCCGCTTTTTAGTAGCTTGTTTCATTTCCCCGTGTTTTCCGCTTCCAAGTTGAGTTGTGAATGCTGCCACCGCGCGGCCAAGCGCCGCAACGTCGCCTGATTTGACTCCTGTGCGTTCATTGGAGACTTTCGCACCAATTTGTTCGCGGCGCGCACACACACACACACACACACACACACACACACACACACACACACACACAGGTGGACAAGCGAGGCGTGCTCCTGAAGGTGTTTCCGGGCTTAACTCCGGCAGACAGTTTACATTAGGAACAGCTCCCATGACTTTGTTCTGGTTCGCTGCGGCCACACCGCCTGCTCAGGTAGACAGTCTAGGATTTGAGCCCGATGTGTGCGCGTGTGTGGGTGTGTGTGTGTGTGTGTGTGCGCGCGCGCCGTCTGAGCGCGGCGGCTGTCCTCAGACGGCCCGGCACACAAGCAGCAACCATCATGACGCAGAGGCACGTGCAAAGTGAGCGCGCCAGCAGCGTGACGGCGGGCGGGCGGGCGGAGCGCGGCTCCGTGGTCCCATACGGAGACGCCACCCTGCGACCACCCGTGATCAAGTCTTGCGAATAATGTAATGCTGTCGACAAAATAAGGTCCGGTGGCTACAGGAGGCAGCATCGGTGAGGAAAATGCCGCTGCCTGTATCACATTTGCCTCCAAGTGCCTTTTTTCCCCCCCAATTTAACCCATCACTTATAGTTAATATCACGCCTTCAATATGCATGAAATAATCAGGACTTAATCCAGAATAAGAAAAAAATGCCTTCTAAGGCTCTATTTTAATCCACACCGGACCCCATTTCACAGAATCAACGAAAGCGATGCTATAGGCTAAGGCTTGTCATGTCCTAAAGAGCCCCCTTATTGGTTGGTCTCTGTTGCTATGGTACCAGACATCGGATGTTGAAGTTTAATGCGCCTCCTCTGTGTGCAGCAGGAAGTATAGGCGCTGTGATGGAGAGCAGCGTGAGAGTGTGATATGAGGTCACATACAGTCGCTCAGATTGTCACGTAGCAGAGACTTGGCTGCCTTCAGGGGACAAAAACAAAGCTCATGACATAAATTGGAGTGAAGTGGTGCATCCAGTGTCCAGGAACAACACTGACTTTTTTTTTCCCTCTCAGTGGCAGAGATGCGGCATATCAAAGAGTTCTAATGTTGAAAGATGCTGATTTTGAAAAATAGCTTGAACAGCGCACTTTGAAATGTGCCCCACTTGGACATTGCTCAGCCTCGTTCTTTAAGCTTCCAGCCGCAAATACGAACCATTACAGGCTTGTGAGTCCATGTCAGTTACTGTTCGATATCGAGCCGTCGCTCGTGGCGGTCACAGCAGTATTAAACAGAGATGGGACAGACTCTAAGATAACCTAATCTTTCTCTATGTGCTCACTGTTTCAATTGCTAGAAGAATCTATCGAACTGACTGCCGATATGATTAATTCTGTTCTTGTTTTCTACTATCTTTCACCACAGCAAGTGTGGATCCTTCAATGTTGTAGGCACCAACAGGTGTGAGGCACTGGTGGGTCCATGTTCTACTCTAGGTATAGCAATATAAAGGTGGTTAAATTCGCCAAAATCCAGATGATAAAACAAATATCCATTTTTTCCCTCCAAGCTGTGCATTGTTTACTGCTGCAGGAACTGGAGTTGATGTCTTCATTTCTTAGTTGGAGCCAGATTGTTCGTCTGTTTCACTTTCAGTTAACAAAAATTAGGCAAATGTGAAAGTATGCTGCATATCTGCAAAATGCCACCTTTTGTTCTGTTTCGTTTGGTATTCAGCAATCTGTTTTTTTCCCCACTGTTCTTAATATGCTGATGAATTAATATTATTTTTGTCCCACAAAGGACATTGCGATCCATTAAAAATGACCTGGATAAGGTTCTTCACTTTGAAAGTGATGTTACCTGTAACAATCAACCATGCTGTACAACCAGGCTCCTGGCAGTTTTTTTTTATTTTGTTTAGTTTTTCTTTTTTTTTCTAAAAACAGATAATCCATTAAGTATTGCACAATAAAAACACGTAAAAAGTGAAAATATCAGATACCTAGAAATTAGAAGTCATTAAAAGCATCACCAGTAAAAAAAAAAAAAAAAAGTTCTCAACTTTGGAGAAAGTGTGAAATAATCGATGGGTCTTTCAGCAACCTCCCCCGTTTTGGCGCCCCAGTGGAACAGTCCACTAAATAATTATCATTTCTCCAGCATGAAAAAGGCTTTGCACAAGAATTTGCATGTGTATTTCTGTCCTGTTTCCGTCAATATCGGACATTTGGCAAATGACTAGAGGCTTCATATCCACAGTCTGCGCAACTCTCCGGTTCCATCCAGTGAAGACGAAGAAGGTGAACGTGGTCCAAATCTGTGGGTTCAAACTTGGCTCCATTTCATTCAGAAAATGACCATCCAGGCAGGGTCATCTTTCAAAGGGTTTTGCACTTCACAAGCCCCAGATGGCGAGCACACCGGCATCCTATGAGGACAACAGATGCCATGCTCCATTGGATTTCACCAGGCTGCATCTCCTGTCGGCTGCGCAGAGATGATCCGGATCTCGTTCCCTCTTCCGTGTGAGGCCTGGAGATCTAGTGGGCCGGTTGCAGGTAAGTCTTCTCGTTAGTTAAGTTTGGCACTTATGCGTATCCACTGAAGAGCCTGTCTGGTGTACTGGACTGCATGAGCAATGCTACTGTGGAGGGTCAGTGGCCCGGACAAGGTATTCAAATAGTTGAAGAACTCTGTGGAGAAAGAAAGACAATGCTTTTAGAATCCCTGCTTGTCAGTGGTGTTCAAAGAATCATACATTTCATATGAGTTGTGCATCGGCATGTGCTTTATTCCCGTCATCGAATGTGGCTCTGACACCCAGATATTTTCTTTTTTTTACCTTTACTCTCCTTTGCAAGGTTGTCTGCCACCTCCCAGTACTCGTAGCTGTACAGGACACTGTTGGTAATGTTCAAATGATTTGCTGCCATCTGGTGGATACGTTGGGGGATGCTTATGAGCGAGAGGGAGGAGCTGCCCCCATGTGAACTCTTCCTGAGGTGCTTGGCATTGGGCGACAGTGAGGAAGGCGGACCCTCGGTGTCCCTTGAAGTGAAAACATATGCACAACAAAGCAGTGGTGATCAATCCACTGTCAGAAGCTGGAAAGGGAGAAGTTTATTAAAGTGTAGAGAAGAAGAATCCTACTTCAAAGTGTCATTCCAGCAGGATGGCATCATTGGCACTTTGGGAGAAGTCTGTAATGATACAATAAGGACAGCTAAAAGTTACCCAGATCACAGTCAACCACTGCCTCAAAAATAAAAGAAACGAAAGAAATAGCATTTACAGATATATTTTTTTAAACAATCACCAATAGAAAATCATAATTTTTTTTATAGATGTACCTTAAAATAGTCCAACAGTACTTTGGAGTATTTCAGTGCATGGTCCTTCTTTAAACGAAACATTTGCCAGTAAAGCAGGGCAAGGCATCGGAAACTGTGTGCACACAAGTTAGAGACTCAGAATCGACCACAAATCATCCTCAAAATGCAAGTCCTTTAGTGTGATAATAGATGTTGCATAAATGGAGGAGGCAACATACGCACCAAAGAACCGCCAGCTGTTTATCTTCCTGCCTCGCTCCAGGGCCAGAGTGACTCTTAAGCCTCATTGCGTACCTGAGGACACAGAACTGTTAACACTGGAGCCGCGGCTCTTGCGCGTTGATGTATATTTATGGGTGTCTGTTCTCCTCCGTGTATTTTTCCCTTTCGCTTTGAAAGAAAAAAATTCACCTTATGAGCTCCACAGTCTCTGAGTACATGGTATAGGGGGACTTTGCCTCCAGCGGCCCCTCCTCCATCGCCTTCCCACATTCCATGAAAGAGAGAGCCGCGTCGACATAATTCACAGCCTTTCCCAACTTGTCAACCTGGAAAAAAATGCACACAATGAATGACAATAATGGATAATTAGGAAGAATTGAAATAATGCTCAGCTTTGGAGATATGCCAACTTGTGGGACTTGGTAGAAAATCCCTTTAAAGCCCCTTTGCATAGTTAGTTCTGCAGACACCTAGCAGTAGTTAAGCGATGCTAGTATGTTAAATTGCATAGATATGTTGGCAGAGAGAAGCCCAGCGCTATTATTAATTGAAGGAAAAAATATAGACTAAAAGCACATTGATTTGGACAAAGAGGAACAGAAATATTCTTGAACGGGAGGTAAAAAAACAACTCCTTTGTCTTTTGGTTGACCTCCTCACCCAGGATCTGCACCCATACTGATTTTACTGTATGTTAGAATGCAGTTGCTAACAGATAGCAGTTAGAGGCAGGTCTGGATCTCATTTCTATCCTTTTCTCCACTTTGCTTCCCCCGTCAACACCCTCTTCTGTCTTTTCGCTCTTCCCATGATGTCCGTGCTAAGGAATTGCGAGCTAGCCTATAGTGTCTTTTAGAGTTCTGCACTAATCGTGCCGAGATCCAACTCGCCCAGCTCAAAGTGCACACTGCAATACCGGACATTTTGGAACGTCAAGTGAAAAAAACAGCTGCCGTTCTCCCCATTACGAGGTGTCTCATCAAAAATAGTTTAATCTGGTATTTTAAGGTATGACAGTTGCTTATTGTGGCTTCAATTTCACTCAAAGTAGAGATGTCTCTCTGAGTCAAAGGTGCCTTTTTTTATGATTACATCATACTGCTTCAATTTTCTCGCAAATATATTTTTCGGTCCACTCGGTATTCGGTGAACGAAAAAAATTCCGTTGGCAAATTTTCATCCTCGTGAGAATTGACGTGCTTTGTGGAAAACAATCTTCTTTATTTTCTTCATTTAACCCTATTTTTTTGTGGTGGGAATATGTGGATGCGACACAGAGGCATCTCTAGAATGAAATGCACTGTATGGTTAAATCAAGCATCTCATGCAACTCTGAAAAAGCCATTTTAAATCTTCAGCAGGGATCAAGGACTTACCATGGCATCCGCACGGTGCTTCATCCTTTTAGCTTCATGCAAATAGTACTCAGCATGGTGGGGACTAGACAGACAGACACGCAGATACACACAGAGGGCAAGACCGGTACCATCAGTGTTTCATGTTAGTAAGCTCCAGTGGAAATGTGTCTGGTGGGAGTGAATCTGTCCACCAACGGGCGACGGTTGCCCTGCGTGGACTGTCTGCATGTAGGATGCGTCATGTATGATTTCTCACGTTTCATGGGTAGGCACGGTCCCCCTGTGTCCTACAGGGCGCCAGGACTCCGATGATGTCTGGGGCTGTCTGGACACTTTTACAGATTCCACCTCCAGCTTAGGCTGATTGTACAGGTTGAAAAATAGGTTAAATAAAAAAGGTTACGAGTAAGGGGGCTATGGTGATTCAGACATGTTTTTTTGGTTTTACCTTTACAGCAGAATCTCTATTTTTGTCTTTGTTTTTGTGAGTGTGTATGTGCACTTCAGCATTCTTTGTTTTAGAGGAAGGCTTGGTGGACTCTGGGCTGTCAGACAGTGGAGAGAGGGGAGACAATGGCCTCTTGCTGTCCAAGTACTCCTCCAAGTACCTGCAAGCACATGGAATAGACACATAAATGCATGCAGAATGAGTTCACGTGTGTGCAAAGAAAACAGTGTGTGTGGTGCCTTCTTACCCGTTATTTGTTGTCTCATTTGAGACATTGTGCTCAACTGCATGAAACGATGACTCTGTGTGGCCTAAGAGTTCATTTGCATGAGAAATATTCCTCTTGCTTTCTCGGTGTGACACACTTTTCTCCGACTGGTCACACAAACACAAATGCATATTGAAAAACTTTAACATGTAAAATGACATTCAAAAGAGAAGACACTAAACAGTCGTGTTTCTGTTTTTTTGGGGGTTGCGGGGGGTTACCTTGCGTTTCCTGTTGCCATCTTTCGTCACAGTGTCTGGCATAAACAGGTGTTTCATTGCCTCTTTTTGCTTGTCCTTCGTTGAGGAAGAGGAGGAGGAAGAGGAAGACGATTTAGCTGTGGAATTGACGGTACTGTCCGGGACCCTTTTGAGGAGGCAGAGGTCTATCTGCACCACCAGGTTTCTCAGCCCACGCTGGGAAGATGCTGGGGTCCGGTCACTGCGCCCAAATGGGACCAGGGTGTAGAGTTTCTGCTTCCCCTCACCCTGCTTCCCCTCACCCTGCTTCCCCTCACTCAGGTTACCTGGAGTAGGTCCTCTGGGGTGCAATACCTTTGGCCTATTAGTATCAAGACTCCCTGTGCCTTGTTGGCCTCTCTTAATGAGTCTCTTGTGGGATGTAGAATCTGCAGGAACCTTGGTAACTTGGGCCTGATCATCAGATTCTGAATCTGAATTTGAAGAGGAGGAGGCAGAGGATAAGGGAGATGGTCTATTAGGAGTAGAGGTATGTAAAGGTGGTGACGGGGCTGGTGGCGACTCCCTCCCCTCTCTCCTCCTTCCCTTTTTTGTTTGGCTTGGGAAGTGTAAGTCGTCTTGTGCTTGCTCGGCGTTGCTCGGCAATCTCTGTTTGACCTGAAGGTGTCTGTGTTGCTGCTCCCTGCTCCTGTTCTCCTCTCTTTCGGTTCTATCTCTCTTCCTCTGCCTCTCTATTGCTCCCACCTCCTCCTCTTCCTCCTCCTCTTCTGCAGAACTCTCAATCCAGGGACGTCTTAGTAGCTGCTCCTCCGCCAGCCTCCTGTCTTCTTTTCTCTCCTGTTTTCCTTGTTGTTTTTCCCGATGTCTGTCCTCTTTTCTCTCGTGTTTTCTGCCCTCTGCTTGAGTGAGATGAGCTCCTCTGTGGTCCACCACTTGCTCCTTGGACACGGGTTTCTTCTGTGATGATTTAATATCATTAACATGCACAAGAGAAGGGGCTGCAGCTCCCCACGACGTGGTCCTAACGGGAGGGTTAGCACTGGATCTCGAGTTTGATCCAGTGTTAGAGTGACTAGCAGCTTTAGACTGGGAAGGAAACCTTTGACCAACGTTGGTTTCACGACCAGTGGGAACTAAGTGCTTCGCTTTGGGACAGTTTTGTGGGTTGGGTTGAGCTAGACGTCGGGGCTTGTGGTTGGAGCTTTCGTTGGATCTACTACTTTGGGTTTTCTCAAAATGTGATATGTGTTTGACTTTTGGAGCTCCAGGAAGGTTTTTGGAGCTTGGATGTAAATCAGGCTTTGGTCTAGATCTGTCGCTATGTTGAACTACAGAGTTTGACACTGCAGAACCCTTGGATTTGTTTTTGCTATGATCTTGGCTCTGTGTGGGTCTTAACTTCGGTCTCTGCTGATGTGGTGGGTGGGGATCAGAGCCATTTGTGGGCTTGCTCTTGGTGTTAGGCAATGGGGCAATCCATGACCTATCTTTTGTCCTTTGGGGATTAGTTGTCAGGCTTGGTTGTGTGTGGTTCAGCAGGGAATGACGCTGAAACTCAGAGAAGTGACAAGTCTGAGAAGGAGGCAAATCCGGACTCGGGCTTCTTGGAGGATCTCTTGGGCTAAGGCTTGTTCCTGAACTCCCACATGGACTGGGGCAAATGCTTGGATCCGGACTGGAGATTGGACTGTGCCTTGTACCAGTGCTGGGACTTGGACAAGTGCTGGGGAATGGGCTGGGGCTGGGGCAGAAACTATAACCAGGGCTCGGAATGGGGCTTTTGTGGCTGTAATTGAACTGTGGGCTAGGAATGGGGCTTTGGCTTGGGCTGTATTCTTGGTTGTTGTCCCAACACCTAGCTGGAGATGGAGCTTTTTGGGTGTATGGGGAGGGAAGGCGTCCCGGAATCCTCTGGGTGGGACAATGTTCACTCCGAGCAGATTTTTTCTGGGACTTCTTCAGCCACTTATCCAGCTGCCACTGGGCAGCAGAAGGATGATCATTCTGATGAAAACACAGAGAGAGATACAAGACAGGTAGTAATTAAAAAGAAATTGAGAATTTTACACGTACAAATGTCAGTTTGCATACACTAGTAGCTGAGAGACAGTGCCATGCATGGACCACAGAATCACAAAATGTTACGTTTAACTATGCGAGGAATGATAGAAATCTCAAACAATTGTGCGCATACCACAAGATTTGCACATTCCAGCGCAACCATTTAAACTGCACTACGGTCGCTGCACATTACAAACACCTCACCGAATCTCTATCCTTCAAAACTATTAAAACTTAAGATGGCAAATCTGAGATATGACTCATGTCTAGAAAATGTTAGTTCTATTAAAAAAAAAAAAAAAAAGAGCAACTGACACGATCTCATTTCAATGTCTTCATTTCTATGAAGCCTTGCTCCTGTTGCTCAAGTGCACAACTGTGCTTACAGTAGCTCAACCCCCATCCAATTATGCCAAATGACTTGCTTAATGTTTGCTTAACAAACAACCGGTCTGGTAACTATAAGAATGAGTGGAACCCGAGCGAGAGAAGGAGGTTTTGCTCAAATAAAACAACAAGCATACTCACGGCTGGAAAGCAAACTTCCTTCCTGCTGCCGTTCTCTCTGTCTCTCGCATTCTCCTCGCTGACCAGAGCTAAATTAAACCTCTGCTCTCAAGTCAAATAGTGAACCCCCTCCCTACATCCCTCACCCTCTTTCCAGGGAAGACACTGCATCTCTTGTACCGTCTTGACTGCCCTCCCTCCTTCTTTTCTGTCCCTCCCTCTTTCTCTCCCTCCTTCTTTCTACCTGTAACTCTGGATTTGCTGCTTCCACAGCTCCAACCCCCTCCTCTCCCTTTGGAGACACTCAAACACTCTGCATAAATGAAAAACACATGGTCCCACCCCTCCCCCCTCCCGCTCCCCCCCACAGACACACACACACACCCCAAACATAAACTCCACCCTCTCCTCCTCTATAGGGGCCCAATGTAGTGCATGTTTAGAACTACGGTCTACAGGGCCTTCCATTCATAAAGGTGAGGCAGGTTTCCCCTTCATTCCCCACACAGCACACATTTCAAACCAAACCCCACAATGACCCACGCCTCCAGGAGCCCATCACACCTACCGAGCTCCTCACATACCATGGCATGAAGCATATTCAGCATTATCTACGACAACTCAAGTCGTTCATGTTCTCCCCCACACTCTTGTTGTGAAAGAGAAGGTAATTCTTTTTGTGGATGTCAACATGGACTCCAGACTTGATGACTTCTATCTCCCGAGGGTTTCCCTCTTTCAGACGCGGCTTGTTGACATAACACCCGGGCACTAATTTTCAAAGCTACCCCTCCGCACCATCCTCACATCCTCCTCCTCCTCCTCCTGTCAACCTCGCATGCATTCCTCATTCCTCTCTCCCTCTCCACACCTGCTGTCAGCTGCCTTAAGGCCACCACTCCCCATAGAGGATTCACCCGGAGCCACATAGCCAGAGGAAGAGTCAGACATGCGCAAGGCAGATAATAAGCAGAGGAGGAGGTCGTGGCGCAGCTTCGGTACCTCCTTGTTGTTGCACGGCGGCTGTTTGCTGGCAGGCGAAGCAGGACCTGGGTGAGCAGCTGGGCTGGAGCTCCGGGAAGGAAGGCTGCTGCCGACCGACTCAGCAGTGGAGTCCGAGCCCGAGGAGTCCGAGCCTGAATGTCTCACCCGCCTGCCATGTGTGTGCACTCGCTGTACTGACAGGCTGTCAGTCAACACACACAAATGGCAGAGAGGGGTCAGCATAGGAGCACAGCCAATTAGAACAGACACATACACAGTTACGTAAAGTGCATTCTAGGCACACACAGCTAACCATGTGTTCAGAGACAAGGAAACCCTGGCTAAAACATCCAAAGCTCAAATCAACAATATGCACTGTAATATATGTGTTGGAGTACCTGTGTCCATCCCAGGAAGTTGACTCATGACTTGCCTTCAGGAGTATAAAACAAACAAACAAACAAACAACAGAAATTTATCATCCACAGCAGCAACGCAGTGACTT
>CAAKHG010016458.1:0-23262 GCA_901007715.1 Dactylopterus volitans | reverse complement strand
CCCCCACTCCGCTTGAAATGAGGCCTGTCCATATAACGGCACGGCTTACCGCAGATAACCGCGGATAGCCCGTGGCGTGCTTATTACGAACGGATAAAAGAGCAGGATATGCAAAGCCAAGCAGATAAAGCCTATTCATGTCATGCCGAAGTGCCCCAAACAACTGGCTGCTCCGGCTTGTCCCCCTCGTGTGATGTCATCCAATGGACGAGTGGCGATGCGCATGTATGCAGTCCACTGCCTCAACACATCACAACCAACCGCATTTGACAGCTTGCCAGGTTGGAGGGGGGTGGAGGGGGGGGGAAACACATCATTCAAGGGAGGGAACCAGACCTGCTGGATTTCCACCAGCCAGCCAGCCGTCATCCACCCAAAGAAGAGGATTTCCCGCGGTCTCTCTCCCTCGCGTCGACAGCTCACGCATCGTTTTTTTGGGGGGGGGGATTAATTATGGTTCCGTTTTAACACACAGATGACAGCGTGAGGCGGGCCGGTCGCTGTTACGGGAGCTCCGCAAACACACACGCACGCACACACACGCACGCACACCGCCGCTTTGTTGAATCGGATCTGTTGTGACTGGTCATGAATTCGGCGGAGCAAACGGTTACATGGTTGATTACGCTCGGGGTGCTGGAATCGCCGAAGAAGACCATCTCGGATCCCGAGGCGTTCCTGCAGAGCTCCCTGAAGGATGGGGTGGTGTTGTGTAGACTGCTGGAGCGGCTCAGCCCGGGTTCCACGGAGAAAGTAAGGGCGATACACCCCCGCTTCCATCTGCATAACGTCTGTGTGCTGCCCACATCCATGCAACCGACGCGGTTTGTTGTCTGGCTTCTCTTCCTGCCCACTGGTCCATGAGGCGATTTCTTTTGTAGGTCACGACAGCCCGGGTTATTGTCTGTATGCCCGCACATCTCTGTGTCAGTGGGGAAGGCAGAGGGAGAGAGAGGGGGGGGGAGAGAGGGGGGGAGATACGCGTCTGCTGCAAAACGTCATCTTAATCATCTGGTGAATTAGAAACCATCATTATTATAGAATACGCCTTATACGTAAAGGCACTCTAGTGCGTCTGAGCGCGGGGGTCTCTGTTTGAGAGCCCCCCCCCCCCCGGCTTTCAAATGCCCCTTTAATCCAGAGTGATGCGGCTTGTGTGCCAATGCGGGCTGTTTTCACACACTCAATGTATCAGCCAGGGGTGACTGGCTATCTGAGCACAGCTATAAGAGAGTGGGCCGCCATTGACTGCAAAGGCGCACACAGACACAGATGCCTGCCCCCCCTCCCTCTCCCTAAACCACCCCCCACCCCCCGTTTAAAGAAACAGCGCAGTGTTTGTGTCTGTCAAACCCACAGCGGCGCTTTGGACAGCCACCTAAAGGAGGCAATGTTTTCCTGAGCGGAGGTGCTGGGAGAAATTCTTGCGTGTTACATGTCGAACCCTCCTTTCTCCACATCACACTCATGACGTCTTGTTTCATCCTCGTGTGTGACATGCAGTAGTTAGGTGGCGTTTGAGCATTTTTTGTCAAGATGAGACATGGAATACTGTATTTGCAGTGATCCTGACTTCAGGTGTATCGCTGGTACCAACCTTCTGCCATCTCGTTCACCTCCATATACATTTCAGCATGGAAAACTGTCATTTGCACCAATAGCCTTTAACGGCATTCACAAAAACCCCATTTGATATAGTGGCAAACGTACACGTGTGGAGGTCTGAGAAAGATGAGAAGCGAAGTCACAAATTGAAACGATTCCCATACCTGGTCAGAGAAGATATGTTTTTGCTGGGTGACAGGAAAAAGTGTCATCACAGTGGAAACCAGGCGCAACAAATGTCAGCGGACTTAAGTAAGCAAAAGCAATACATAAACAATTAATTTTTCTTCCACTTATCCAGTTTTTCTTTTTCAGTTTAATAATAATAATAAGTATTTCTTTTCAGTTGCTGCAGTGGATGATGCACAATAGCCATTTCTAGTATCTGCTACAGATGTTTTCCAGGTTATCCCTGAGAGGTGGCACTCACTCATATGGTGCTGTAGCCACCCTCAGGTTGAGTCATCCTACATTCACAGTGGTGCTCTATGAATGTGGACCGGCGGGGAAATGTGAAATGTGGGCCATAACCGGGCCAGACGGCGCAAACCCCTAATGCTGTAAATGCCAGCTGAGTCAGACATGAGTGACAGTAACACGAATAGAGTCACAGCGGTAACAAAGACTGCATCAGGTGTTGGTGAACACCTTTGGGGGACAAAGGGGAAATGGTCGTGGGGACTGAATGGGGTTTAATTACCAGATGGCAGCATGGCAGCCCTGAGTTTCCCTCAGGCAACTGAGGAAGCAATGAAAAGGCACAGAGAGAAAGACCAGCCCCAAGGAAGGAAGAATAAAAACTGTGCCATCAACAGCTATCTATACCGACCGCTTATCAGATTCCCAGGCAACTTTCACAATCGACAAAAGCTCCTGCTCAAAGTCCAACAGCCTGAGAGAAGATGGCGGAGTGTATATAGTGCAAAGGAGTAGTGTGGAAGAGGAGGGTGCATCAGTTCAAGTTCCAAACTGACAACCAGGACATACAGCAGTTCATTCTGCATGTTTTTTTTAAATTGTTTTTATCTGTTATGCAGCAGGGAAACACTGTTTTTGACTTTTCGAGTCCATATGCGAGAAGCACACATAAACAAACATCTGCCCCTCAGCAGATACTGCAATTAGCGTTGTAATTGTAGTTGGACAGGAAATGAGAGAGTAATGAACCTGAAATTGGCAAAAATCCAAATTAAAAAAAAAAATAACAACACAATTGGAAATGGAAAAAATAAGGAAAGGAGAATATGGCTCGATAGTATATGGTAAATGGGAGGCCAAAATGTTCAGATAATATAGTACTTTTTATGTGCTAAACATTTTCAGTTTAAGGTGATTTGCTTCTTCTTTATTTCAGATTACCTTTCCTGCTTGTGACTTTTGAGAAAACAGCAGTTAGTGACCGATTTATGGAATCTGTGTGCCCTACATACATAAATTATGTATATTTTTGCAGATTTTAGCTTATTGCGGCTGTACCCTCTTCCTGCATATAGTTCCCCCCTGTGGAGGTTATTAAAATTACATAATCAAATCTAAAATTAGAGCACAGAATACTCAAACTTTATTGAAAGTAGTTTGTTTACCACAGAGAGTTGGCAAGCTGATGCATCTCGGTCTCGATTTCTTCACAAAGAAATGTAAAGAACAAATTGTCAGTTTAAATTTTATGAATGTATGTTGTTGGCAAACCAAGGGCCAGTTGTATAATGATCATATCTTTTAATCTAAACTGGAAAAAAAAGTTAACACATGGAAAACAAATTCGATTGAGAATAGAAATGCTCCGCTCGTGCAAATTCTAATGTTACAAACAGATGCTGCTGTGCAACCGTGTTGCCACATTTAAGAGGTGTTTCTTTTATTGTCGTACCAAGTTTTATTTGATATGACTGCTTTTAAAAGTCTGTTTCTCCTATTGACGTCATTGGACGAGATTCTTTCTTCCATTTTTCCTTCTTTTCTTTCTTTCTTTCTTTCTTTCTTTCTTTCTTTCTTTCTTTCTTTCTTTCTTTCTTTCTTTCTTTCTTTCTTTTTCATTTTGTATTTGTTTATTTTTAGACTAACGAGAGTACCTGTGCGTTCTTGCAGCATCGGCGGGGATCCCTCCTTGTCGACGTCATTTCCTTGACCGACTCTCCAGCCTCCTCTTCCACTTCCCCGCTGCGGGATTTGCGTTCAGCCTTCCGGAGTGTCAAACTGAGGCTCGGCGCCTGCGTGTTCCCGAGGAGAACACACACACACCAATATAAATAAATATATATAGATATATTTTTTAGGGCTGCTAAGCTCTTCGGGAAGCCGCAGCGTGGAAAGGCGAGACGCCTGAATATGACGCGTGTGTCTCACTAAACCTGCGTTTCCGTTTTTCCAGATCTACCAAGAACCGAGGAACGACGGCGAGTGCCTGAGCAACATAAAGGAGTTCCTCAAGGGCTGCACATCGTTCCGCGTCGAGGTAAGAGACTGTTTTCTTTTTTTTTGGGGGGGGGGACTTTTATAACGTCGCCCGTTAGTCTGTACAGCTTAGAATGTTCACTTTTGAATAAAAAAAAAGCATTCGCGCTCTGGAGGAGGCGGCGGCGCGTCTAACAAAAGGTGCAGAGCGGGGTGGACGGACGCAGGGAGCCCGGGAGCAGAGGGAGCAGGAGCGAGCTAGCAGCCGGGAACAATCACCCATCGCCGGGTCGAGTTCTAGTCCGCCCGCCGGCGACATATTCGCAACATTTTGCCACTTTCGTTTGACGCGCTGAGATGAACCAGTCTCGCCGTGCCCTGTTTACACACGCGCGGGTCTGCTATTTGCATTTTTTTCTGCAGCGCCTAGTCAGTGTTTACACTTTGTAATTGATGCAAAGCTTTGTCTTCGGCCTCATGCCTGCAGCTTTGAACAATAGTGCGTCCTATGCCTCGCTAAGTGTCCCTGGATGGAGCACATCACCTTTGCTGGCAGACATATTTGAGTGGGTCGGTAGTTTATGGCATGTAGCATTGAAATCTTAAGCAAATCGAGGCCAGTGTGCTGTGGCTGGCTGGCCACTGCATAGAGGGGTCATTGAACCATCCTCCTCTGACAATACAAGTCACTGTTCATCAGCATGGCTGCTCTCCACTGAGTCCACGGCCTCTGCAAGAGCCGGAGATGGGATGAGACGGTGCGCTGTCATATCCAGCGCATGGAATATGCCTTTAACGGGCAGCTGAAAATGTTAGGGAACCTAGGAACGTCCCTCATGGTTTAACCGGAGAAAGCCTCCGTTTGTTTCGGCTGGTTACATAAACGGGTCCCGGCAATGGCAACGGGCAGTAATCTTCAGTTTTATCAGCGGCAAATCGGTCCAGCAGAAGTCTGCTGTTTGTGTGACGCTGACCCACGCCGTTAGCCGGAAGAGGCGCCAATATTGAAATGTGTTTGTGTGAGGTTTTCACGCTGGAGCTGGGAGTGTTCAAGCATGTGACTTCTCTGAGTGAACTGACAAGAGCAAGATTGCAGTTAGTTTGGGATTTTGGCAGTGCTTCTGCTTTGCCATCTGTGGTGCAAAGATTGATCTTCTCCAGGGCCTAGAGGGGCACTGCTGGCGCCGACCCCAGGTAGCTGCGGCTGCAGATTTAGAGCAACCGCTGCTTACACAAGAAAGCCTGACAGATAGGTGTGTGTTTGCAGTCCTGACCTACTCGTTTTTTTAATGGGGTTAAGCTGGATATTTGGCTGGGCATCAGTTGTGTTTGCATGTCTAGATGGTATATTTCCACAGGATGGTCCCTGCAACGTCTGGTGTGATACATATTCCTGATTGGACCTGATCTGACACTGCTGTGACTGACCTTTAACTTCCAGTGTATTTGACCATAGGCAGTGATCATTAGAGTTCCCATGACCCCTCTGGTCATGCAGGATTAGTAACCTAACCCTCCATCAGCTGTGACAGTACAAGATACAGCTGTCTTGTCTGAAGGGAGAATTCTTTTTCAGTGAACTTAAAACCAGAAATGTGACCATATTTTATTGTTTGTTTTTTATTTTTTTTTATTTTTTTATTTTTACAGATGGATTTGAATTGAAATTTAAAAAGGCTGTGTGCGTCTCCATTACGTGGGTCATTGCCATGGAGCGTTTACAATCGTATCCTCTCGTTTCATGAAATATTTACTCGGGGATATTCACATTTTGTTGTAAATCCTTTATAGTCAATTTCTGCCTGTCCACAGTCCAGAAACACCGAAAGCTGTTTGTGCTGCAGCAATCTATCTTTAGTAGAGCTAAATCCATAAATTGGCTGACTCAATATATTGAATTACACGTTTTAAACTCTCAGTTAATGATGTCAGTATCAGACCTCAAAGATCGAGTATCGTTAGGTCTTCATGTTTTATTTTTGAATTATTTTATGTTTAATCCGTCAAAAACTGTAATTTTGGCTATTAAAACAGGCTGATTTGCCTTTATTTTCAGCATAGTTGTCATGTTGACATATACTAAAACTGGGGGTCTTGTCCTCTCTTACCAGTGTGGATGTCCGAAGCCCTGAAGGCAGAACATTAATGCTTTAACTACATAGTCTTAATGATCTTGATGTGCACTGGCTGCATTTTGTGTATTCGTAGCTCTGTACATGGTAATGATATATTGATCAGTATACAGAATCAGAATTTTCAGATTCTGATACAGAAGTGTTCTCACTAAAGAGCCTGACATGTAGCCTTATATAGTGTAAAATAGATGGAGTAACTGGTCATAACACCCTGTGCAGGTAAACACTCATTCAGTTGTTTATGAGGATTGTGGGAGAAATTTTCTCCATCGGCTTGCTGAGTCACAGATAGGTGATGCACCGCTAACTCCGCCTGCTCTGACTGTGTGACGCTGAAGCCGCTGATGACAGGGATGCCTGATGTGCGTCATTTAGCGTGTTTCGGCAAGATTAGTGCAAACGCTAACAGAGAACCTGTTATAATGACTTATAAGATGGTAGTAGCGCTCAGATTTTGTGCTTAGCAGTCGCCCTTGGAAAGGAAAGGTAAGCTTCACATGCTGAAGGTAGCACTTTGTAGTTTCAGTCTGAGGAAAATATAGACGGTGGAGGAGGAGGATGCTGTCACACGAGTGGTTAAAGCAAGGCTTCCAATAGCTTGCTCACAAACACGCACGCAAAGGCGCATACTCTCGACAACACGCAGTCAAACATACTCCCTTGAGGCATAGCTGTAATCGGAGCGGAAGATGAAAAAGTCTCGTATCTCAGTTACTCGTCTTCAGTATTAGCGAGGCGAGAGCAACCAATCCCAAGCAGTTAGACAGGAAGAGAGAGAGTTATCAGCAGAGATACAATCGCTGCCATTCATTCAAACCAAGGGGCCAGTGAGAGTCACGCTGACATACACTGACTCAGTTTTCCTGCGCTTAAAGGATAAAGCTGGCATTATTCTACATTTTTTTATGATTGCACGCACATTCCATGAGAAGACCAAAAAAAGTTACGCAGTATATGACCCACTTTTTTACAACTTGGGTTTCCTTCACTGTTTGTGGCTCTCAGCTACCACTCTATTTAGCCTTCTTATTAAGGTGAGATGTTGTTCTCAGCAAACAAAACTTGTGTGATTCTGGAGTTTCCGTATTGGTACCAATATAATATAAATCTTTGATGCTTTATCTTGTTAAATTGGATGTCTTTGTAACATCACAAAGGTGTATGTTTTCCCCTGTGTTTGCAAGATAATGCAGAACTCGTTGGCTGAATTTCATAAATCTTGGTGGAGCAAAGGAACAAGGAGTTCGCAGGCCTTTAAACAGTCTAAAGAATTATAAAAGCCAATCGTCGTAATTTTAGACATTAATGTCTTCACACACGTTTTGCTAGTCTTAATACTTGGTTTGAGTTTGCAGTAACCTTTGCTGCCCTGCAATTTTTAAGCAACAAAGTGCTGACATGGCGCAACTTGCTCTTCACCAACCACATTAACTCCTGCAACGTTTGAATCTAACACTCTAAGACGCCTTTTCCTTTTTTCCGCTCCTTTTTCCAGTACGTTTGAAGGGTAGGTAGAAAGGTCATGCAATAAAATAGCAAAAACAAGAAAGATAATAGACACACAAAATAGAATACACTCTGGGGGTTGTTTACAGTACACTCAGCAAAATCCGGTGTTTCTTTCAAGTGGTTTCAACCGGGTGATGCAAACGTGACACAAACTTTGGCAGATGTTTTTCAAAACATAAGGCACACATATAAAATGCAAAATGATGTTTAAACACAAGCAGCCACCAAAAATCCAACTCTCCAACTTTTACATTCTGTGAACTGAGTACCAAAAAAGTATAAACCTTTGATAAGCAGCGGTATTGAAACCACAGATAACTATGCAATTGGTGTGCTCGTGAGCGTAAAGTACAGCAGGACCGTTTACATGGAATTATCTCAAAATAAACTGATCATCATGTTCATCATATCAAAGAAACATATGAAGTGCAAGGGTGCGACTTATTGATTTGCTTTTAAAAGATTGTGGCAAACACTGAAGGAATCCTTTTCATCCCTTTTGCTGAGACAGTTTGTTAGTTGATGATTAGTGAGGATTTTCGGTGCCCATAAATCACATTTGTTGTGTTGTAAACAAATACGTTTGGCGAGGAAGGAAGCTGTCAGTTGGATTTTGGTGGCATGACATCATCAACCCTAACCCTATGACTAAATTGCAATATGTTTTAAATTAACCGTGTTGTGCAAGGTTTAAGATGGTATTGGTTTTGGTCTCAACATGGGAGTTGTTGACAGTAAATAAAATTGCGTATTGCCAGTGTCATCCTCACTTTGTATAGTGCGCCTAATTAATCTTAAAGGCTGCAGCTCATGTCTGTTTGTAGCTGTTGCGGACATACTGTGTGTGTGTGCGCGCGCGTGTGCGTGCATGCGTGTGTATAAGGGCAGTCATGGATCGATCACCGATCACTCACTGCTTTCATTGGGACCACTAACGGTACAGTCCTGCTGCACAGGATTTGGTGGTTGGCTGAATAAAGGAAATTCGCCGGCATTGTCTGTGACTTTCTGGCGCTTACTGTATGCCATTCAGTTCTCCATGATCTCTCCCATCCGCAGCCATTCGAGGCCAGTGACCTGCTGCTGGGACTGAACTTCTCAAAGGTGCTGAGCAGTCTTGTTGCTCTGAATAAAGTGACCGCAGGTTAGTAAAAGTCTGTGCAATGTGTGAGTTGCATTGTGTTTGTGTGGGGGTGTTTTTTTTTGGGTTTTTTTTTTAATGAAAGACCGCTGGTTAGTCAGGAGTATGTATGTGGGAGCTGCCTGGAGATGCTAGGTGTAGTGTCCTTATATTTTTCCTGCTTGCTTCCAGATATTGGCGTGGGCAGTGATTCAGTCTGCGCCCGACACTCTTCTGCCCACCGCATCAAGTCTTTTGAGTCGCTGGCCTCTCAGGCTTCACTGGCTCGATCCTCCAAGCTGCTGCAGAACCAGTTTCGCAGCCTGGTAAGGTCAACACTTGGGGCTACAGCAGCTGTTTGTCACTGAAAGGATAGCAGCATGTTTGATATAATGCAATCCAAAGCAAGAGCCATACAGTCAATGTTCTTTGTATTATTTCGACGAAAAACTGTTTTAGGTGTGTTAGTTGTTTGTTTGTTTTTCAGCTTAAGTGAGATAGAAGAAATAATCCAGTGTAGCCAGCATGTAGCAGGATGCAATGATGCAATAATTAATAGTTAAGATCATGAGTGTAATGGTATGGTTTCGGGGTCAAAGTTCAGTAAAAGTTCTGTGCAATGGGGGGAAAAGCAACTAAAGATCGCAAATGCATAATTCCAGTTTTCTTTTGACTTATTTTGAATAGACAGTCATTCAAGTTAGTTAGTTCCACCTCGTGACCCCGTGACGGCATGGTACGAGCACACACAAACAGTTACACCCCTCGTCAAGACGGTGCCTCGGTTTTGGCCAGACAAGACTGGTTTATGGTTATTTTCTCTAATCAGTTGAAGACTGTTTTTCATTTACTAATGGCTTGGTAAATGATGTTCTCTGTGTGAAGATTTTTTTTATGAGTCATGTCTGTCGAAACTCGGTTAAGCACAGTTAATCGCAAATTAGTAAGAGCTGTAGATGGGGAAATGAAGCCTGATCCGTCATTGCAGAGCAGTTGCACACACTGCAGTCATGGAATTTCACCTGAGAGGTATTGCTTGTAAAACCCCCGAGGGATGGAACTGCTGAAGAACAAATGTTACACAATATTTGTTGGACTAGTTTCGCAAAATGAATGAAAGGTAATATGTTTAATAGCAAGGCTCTTCTTGCCGACACTAGTCTTTGAACTAACAATGCATCTTTCCCATAGTAGCTGTCTTTAATCCCTTATTTCTGCTTAGACCTGTTTCTTCTCTCCTTCCCTGGTGACACCCTTGCTTCATTTGTCAGGACATGTCAGAAAACAGCGGACAGCAGCTGCTGGTGAAGGCACGTTTCAACTTCCAGCAGACCAACGAGGATGAGCTCACCTTTACCAAGGGTGACATCATTGGTGTCACTCGCCAGGAGGATGGTGGCTGGTGGGAGGGGACCCTTAATGGCAAGACTGGGTGGTTTCCTAGCAACTACGTCCGTGAAGTCAAAGGCTCTGGTGCGTACCTCTTCTATCTTTTTGTGAGACATTTAAATGTGCTCTGCAGGGATGCTCTTTTCCAACTGGGGCTGATCGCTCAAAAAAAAAAAAAAAATAATGATGTTACTCATTGCTTTATGTTTGTTGCAACCTCCAAAACACGCAGTCACACACAGCCCAACATTGCTTAATTGTAATCTGGGAATGGTCACACAACAGTTTTAAAGATTGAAACATATTCTAAATAGATGTACACTATATTCTGTACACCTCGCTCAGGCGGGACCTGCCAACCCCGACAGGAAATGAGGTCTCCTGATAGTAACACAGCCGCACATCTGTCGCCTCTCGGTGCCTGCTGTGGTCTGGTGTATTTCACTTGGAAAGCTGTCTGAGATGCCGTGTGGCGAGAGGTGACAGCGCGGACGTGATGCTCTGTTTGAGTTGATAATTACATGCTAGCTCACCAATTCGGAAGCTTAATGATCAAAATGACACTAATTATTTTGTGACTTACAATGATTTGTTTTTTTGTGCAATATCAGCACACATCAGAAGATCATTGAGGAATTACATTATAAATATGATAGTAACGTTGTTTACAGTAATAAGCTAATTTGAATTAGGAATTAAGAGGACAGAGTGGAAAAATACTGCCGATGGTCTGTTTTTGCACTCAACCCCGTGTCCGTAAAACTGTTCATATTTATGCCAAAAGATCACTCATCAGGCGGACACATGTTTCATCAGAAATACATAACTAATTTCTTTTCTCCCTGGTCACAGACAAGCAAGTGTCTCCCAAGAGTGGTACCCTCAAGAGTCCACCTAAAGGCTTTGACACTTCGGCCATCAGCAAGACGTACTATAACTTGGTAAGCAGGCATTGTAACCATGAATGGATAGTTCTGTGTTTCGAAGTGAGGTTGATGAGGTGCTGATGGATAGTCGTGATTTACCTGCAGTAGACGACCCTCTGCACACTCTCAGTCTGGAGAGGCCTGGTGCCTGTGCCTCCAAAGGAAGCCAGAATGAATTGCGGTGGACGGGAACTTCAGGAAAACACATTTCAGTTAATTTAAAAGGGCATTCCTATGATCGTGTGACTCCGTAAACTCATCAGAAAAGCTCATCTGTGACATAATGCTTCACTGTACCTAAGTGTTGGTATACAAAAACATAGTAAAGATGGAGAGGGGCTCGCCACTTTGCGAAAGAGTGAACTATTACAACAAGAGTAGTGTTTCTCAGAGTGAAGTAGCAAAGAATCTGGGGATTCTGCTGTATTGTCTGTATTACATAATGTCATTAAAAGATTTAGAGAATCTCATGAAATATCTGCATGCAGGTGAAATGCCTGAAATATATTGGATGGCCACGGTCTTCGGGTCTGAGACAATCTGCATTAAAACAGACACGATTCTGTAGTGGATGTTGATGCATAGGCTTTCAAAACTTTCAAAACCTATAGTCTGTGAAACGAGTTTTTCCACTGCATCCATGAATGCAAGTTTAAACTACCGTGCAAAGAAGAAACCACATTCAAAAAACACTGCCACCTTTTCTTGGCTCAAGCTCAAATTTAAGATGGACTGAGGCGAAGTGGGAAACTGTCCAGAGGTATGAGGAGTCCAAATTTTCCGTGGTTTGGAAATCACGGACGCTACATCCTCTGTGCTTAAGAAGAGAGGGACCATCCGGCTTGTTATCAGCGTACAGTTCCAAAGCCGTCCTGGGTAAACTGCTCAATTGTGAAGGCATCATTAATGCTCAATCGTACTGTATGTACATGTTTTGTAGCAATATATGCTGCTATGTTCACTGCATCTTTTTCAACATTACAACATCATGGCTTCGTAGTAAAAGAGCGCGTGCACTAAAGTGAGCTGCCTGCGGTTCTGGCTGTCACTCACTAAAAATATCATGAAATGTAAACAGCAACAAAAGAAAACCCTGATCTGTTGTGTTTGTGCTATTTTCAAGTACATATGAGGTTTCAATATTTTGCAAACCAAAATGTTTTATTTCTGTTTACGGTTTACCCAGCATCCCAACGTTTCTGGAAACAGGGTTGTACTGAAAATCGGCAAATTGTGATTATATTATCATGCATAAATGATAGAGCCTAACAGCTTCTATGGTTATTTGCGATATTCTCTAAATCCCTCAGTGCAAATAATGTCATAGTATTGCACTATTCAGTATATAAATTCTGAAGCTTGCGTGTTTGGTGCTTCCTGTTAATATAGTTCCACATTTGCTTGCACATTTGCTCCATGGGAAACAATTTTGACACAATATTTGCTGTTGTGCATTTCAGAACTCAGATAAGAATTCATTTTATTAAAAAAAAAAAAACACCTTGATTACGGATATTTAGAGCCACTCCGAAAGTGCATAGCACATTTATTTGATCAGTAATATCAAACGGAACTGGCAAAACTCTACCTGTGAACCAAGTAATAAGGAATTGAGCTGTTTCTCTAAGAGCAGCTTTAATTCTTGATTTATTAACACTGTCTGAATTAAATGTGTCCTTTTTTATTGTAGGTGTTGCAAAACATTTTAGAAACAGAAACAGAATACTCCAAGGACCTCCAGAGCCTCCTGACAAACTACCTGCGACCTCTTCAGAACATTGATAAGTATGGCTCATTTAAACTTAAATCCTGAGCAACAAAGTGAGTTTGAATACGTGTTTACTTTAAATTGTTGCAGAGTCTGACATCATTGTCGTGCTTTTTCTCCAGGCTGTGCAGCTCAGACCTGTCTCTGATTCTGGGCAACCTCGAGGAGATCAGCACCTTCCAGCAGATGCTCGTCCAATCGCTGGAGGAGTGCACCAAGTCAGTCCCCCCCCAACCCATGCAGCCCCACTGCAGCACCATTTTCAATGTTTCATAATATGAGTAGGGACATCTAGTGTTGAGCCCTTGTATTACAGGGATGTTGGATTTGAGCATAGATTTTATGTTTTTTATAGCACATTGTGCAAATTCCATTGACTCTTGCTTTTAAAGTTGTTGTTTTTTTGTTTGTTTGTTTTCTTTTTGAGATTTTGTCCAGACATTGTGTTAATCTTTGTTTCATTTTTGCACCCTAAGACTTCCAGAGAGCCAGCAAAGAGTAGGGGGCTTCTTCCTCAACCTCATACCACAGATGAAGGCTCTCTATGTTGGCTACTGCTCCAACCACCCCTCTGCAGTGAATGTGCTCACCCAGCACAGGTACGGTAACACATCAGCCACATACAATTTTATTTTATGGCAATTTCATCCTGCCGTCGTGCAGCACTGCTCGACACAAGGAAGCCGAAAGTCCCAATGATAGAGAGGTAACTTCTATTAGCAAAGTTTGGAGTTTGTTTTGTCAGCTGTGGCTACCTGCTGTTTGCTGATTGTGACAACTACTCCAGCTTGTTATTGTGGATACAAAGTGCTTACGCTGCGGTCTGCTTGTCTTTATCAGCCCACCATATCAACTGCAGTTGAGCCAATGAATACAGAGTGAGGAGTAATTAGTTCAGCTGGTGGAGTGAGAACGAAATAAATGTCACTTTGCGTGTGGTTGGACCATATCCAAATCCTGCCAGTGAAAAACCAGAAGCCATATCGAAGTAATCCACGCCATTCATTACAATTATTTGCTCCAGCAAAACAAGCAAAGCAGTATAGAAATTAGGGCTTCTTGTTGGCGTTGTCACGCATTCTCTGTGTAGAAGCGGGTAATGTATGAAGGCTGTGCTAATTGCGAACCCCGTGGAGACAGTCTGTGGCTCAAGTGAATGGGTCAAAAACCGTTGTAGGTCATCAGAGTTGCAAATGATTTCTGTTGTCTTGCTCTGTCCCTTGCTCTTGTTCTGCAGCGAGGTTTTGGGGGAGTTTATGGAGGGGAGGGGTGCCGTCAGTCCTGGGATCCTCACTCTGACCACAGGCCTCAGTAAACCCTTCATGAGACTTGACAAATACCCCACCTTGCTCAAAGAGCTGGAGAGGCACATGGAGGTGTGTGTGTGTACGTCTGTGTGTGCGTTTGTGCACAAACATCTGTTTACTGATCTGATGTTGTTGTACTAATCTGACCGTTGTATCTCTTTCGTAACCAAAGCGCGTCTTCTCTTTCAGGAGAGTCACCCTGACAGAGCGGACATTCAGAAGTGCATGGCATCGTTCAAAAATCTATCCGTGAGCTGAACATGCTGCTTTTTTATGTCATACACATATGGCACACCACCTTACATAATTCTAAATATGTTTAATAGCAGGCCTTTGAGTGGTTGTTCATTTACATCGTGCCAGGCTCAGTGCCAGGAGGTGCGGAAGCGCAAGGAGCTCGAGCTGCAGATCCTTACCGAGTCCATCCGGCTGTGGGAGGGTGATGACATCAAGACCCTGGGGTCTGTGCTGTACATGAGCCAAGTCTTGGTCCACAGTGCAGGGTCAGAGGTATCAGCACCATCTGCCTCTTCCACCTGCACCATTTCATTAAATATGGTCTAGCCATGACTCGGCTACAGTGGTTGAATTCTCTGTTGAGTTGAGCTGTGAATGTAATGGTTTAGTGCCTGATTTTTAGTTTTCATGTAGATTACTCAAATAATGTCATATAATTTGTAGCCAAATTTTTAATGCTGCGGCACATTTAGATCAAGATCAGTACTTGATTCTCGAGAAAAGTTTGTTGATAAATCAACAAGACATGATTAAAATCTGAAGCAAAAATTCCAGGGATCGTCACAAAAGCCACAAGCGGAAGAAGGTGCATTCTTTTACAGGAAAATCAAAACATTCTATCTTTTAGCTGGACTTGTAATTCCAAAAAGAATATTTTCAACATTGTAACTGTAACCTCTTGCAAACAGTATGGACAGGAGGATAATTATGGCAACTTGGAGTATCCCTCAATAGTTCCATGCCGATTTTATCATCACTTAGTTACTCATCTGCATGCGCTGTGTTCCTGTCACTGTAACTACTTTAGCTAAGATTAATTTAAACTACAAAACTGAGAGGAGGGACATTAAAAGGAGCATGATGTGTGTTTAATAACAAGCAAACCTTTGATGTCTAACTAGAAATATCATTGCTCTTGCAATAAACCTCCATCACCAGTTTGCTGGTCTACAACAGCAGTCATCAGGCATTTTACCCTGAAATGTAAAATGCATAATGCAGTAACAGCCTGTGGTTTGCTGTATCTGTTACTGCAATAGAATGCCACTTCAAAGTTGCACACATTTATGCAGTGACCTACAAACAAGAATTAAGTGGGTTGTAAAGTGTTTTCCCAGAGCAACTTAGCTGGAAAAGAAACATCAAAGTAAGTGTAATGTTGCAATATGTGTTTTTAAAAAAACCCTCTCCACTTGCAACATGGCAAATTGTCACTGTAAATTTCACAGTGCTGCAGTTTCTCTCTTTGACCTTTTAGGGTTAGTCAAAGAGATCTGGATTTATCCTTCTCATGCATTTATCTTTTCCAGTTTAGATTCGCATCGCCGTCTCTGACTTTACCTCTCTCTTTCCCCCTGCATCTTCTTCCTATTTACCAGGAGAAAAGTGAGCGTTACCTGATGCTTTTCCCCCACGTCCTCCTCATGTTGTCTGCCAGCCCCAGGATGAGTGGCTTCATTTTCCAGGTCAGTGACAACCTTTATGAGACGTTCGAATTGCCCCTCCAGGGTTTATATCTTTTAGAAACGCTAAACGTGTTGTTTCTAATGCTATGATTTCATCTGCAGGGAAAGCTGCCTCTGGCCAGCATGACAGTGACCAAAATAGAAGACTGTGAAGCCCATAAAAATGCCTTTGAGCTCAGTGGTAAACCGTCATGAGACTTGCAACATGCTGTACTCAATTCCACGCTCATACTCTTGACAATCTTGTGCAACGCTGCGTGTTTCTCTGCAGGAACGATGTTCGACCGTCTTCAGGTGGCGTGCACCAATCAGCAGGACCTCATGGACTGGGTGGAACATCTGACCCGCCAGATCAAACACACAGCAGCCGCGGCGCCCAGCCACAAGCCGCTCACTGTTCCCTGCCACACGGTCAGGAGCCGAGTATTCCACATACAGTCAATTGTTCATTCAGACACATTACTGCGAAAATGTGTTGATTTCTCATAGATCTCACACAACACTACATTCAGTGTGTCACAAGAGCCTTCGCGTCCCTTTACGAAGAAGTTTATTTATCTTAACTTGAATAGCTGTAACAAAGAATTGCATTTGGTCACGTTTCAGTGAGTTTGAATGTCAAAACCCACAAATGTGTCTGCAGGATTTGAACAGAGGGGAATCTAATTCTCCAGTGTGGTTCAGCTCGACTAAAAATATGGCTATATGGCAGATGCCTGTCACACATGGTGGATGATCACTGCCAGCTAGGGGTAGACTACTGCACTGTCAGATTTTGAGAACACCCCCTCTGTGATTTCTGGCTCCATCGCACTACAACAGAGATGGTTAGAGTGGAGTCTGTGGACACTAATGGGCTCATTGAGGGTTTGGGATCTTTCTTTAGTAGTCATGAAAGTGAGTGTCGTTTATGGATCACTCATTCAGCTCCATTGCATTAGGGTTGAAGGCAGAAATCTAAGAGACACAAATCTCACGACTTGGACAAACACTATTTTCATGACAACATGCTAGACCTGTCGAGCAAAGATGAAAAACGCTTGAGCAGACTTTTTTTTCAACACACAGCGGCACACCTCAACTCTTTATAAGTAGCCGATTTAGCCTTTACACATAACTGTCTGTGCTGCTCTGTTAGCGGGGTTGTTTTGTTAATGATAAGCATAATGACATGTGCCTTGTGGTTTCATTCATCAGCTTCCATCTCACCCTCTTACCCCATCCCGGCATGCTGAGGGAAGGGCCATGACAGTGGCGCCCACCTATCACACCCTGCCTCACCCCTCCTCCCATGGAACATCTCACAGTACCATGATGTGGGGCCCTCTGGAGCCCCCCAACACTCCCAAACCCTGGAGTCTGAGCTGCCTGAGACCCGCACCCCCACTACGACCCTCGGCTGCCCTCTGCTACAAGGAGGTGAGGGGCTGGGTTGATTTGCTTCTCAGAGTTTTTCATGATGCACATTTTTTTTTTCTAATGTAGATTTTCTACTTCTAATTTGATTATTTTATAGGATCTTAGTAAAAGTCCTAAGAGTGTGAAGAAACTCCTTCCCAAACGCAAACCTGAGAGGAAACAGTCTGAGGAGGAATTTGCTTTGAGGAAGAGTATGTTGGAAATCTTTGTTAATGAATTTCTTCAGTTTGTTTTGGAGTCTAAATGCTAAAATGAGATTATTGTTTCTCAGATTAAATGAACAGGTTGACATTTTGGGAAAAAAATTTGTTTTCTTTTTGAGAGTTGGGCAACAAGATCAATACCACTTTCCTACCCGTCGATTATTTCCAAAACTCGAGCTTGAGGATATTTAGCATGGCATAAAGACTGAAAGTAGGTTTTTGGTGTTTTTATATTTAAAATTTAAAAAAAAATAAACAAAAAATATATGACTTACCTTTTCGCGAGTCTGGTATTTTTTTTAATTGTTTTTTTTTACTTTGGATAAGTTGAGATATGATGAGGCTGTAGGATCATATTTAACAGACAGAAAATAGATAATATTTTCCCCAAATGTTGAACAAATATTTTCGTATTTGCAAATACGATCATGGGTGGAGCTGTTGGAGGGGCACAAGTGTCAAGAGCCTGTGAGTTAATTTTTTTCCCCATGATGTCCTCTCTTCTTCAGGCACTGCTGCTCTGGAAGAAGACGCCCAGATCCTGAAAGTCATTGAGGCGTACTGCACCAGTGCCAAAACTCGGCAGACTCTTAACTCCAGTAAGAAAAGACATTATCTTCTCTGTATAGATCAGCAAAGGTTTACACTGGAGCTTGGGTCTTGCTGACCTTTCATTAACACTGATATTCTGAAACTGATCCTTCTAACAGTATCTTGTCCTTCTTTCTGTCTCTTCCTCTTCTCATGTTTTGCCACCACTCTGGTAAATCTTGAGTTCCTTCTTTATTCTTTTTTTTTTTTTTGTCCTCTCCATACTGTTTGCATAATTTTTTCCTCATGTATTTGGATTTGATCCATCATCCCCATCGTGCGTCTGTTATTGGTTTTCTGGTTCGCCATGTGTTGCGTATGCTACCTCCTCCTCTTGTGCGTCATTCCTCTTTCTGTGCCCGCCATTTCCTCCATCTACATTCACACGTCAACTTGGTCCGCCTCGACCAGCCTGGCAGGGCACTGACTTGATGCACAACCACGTGCTGGCTGATGTGGATCGGTCCTGCGTGGACTCGGCGGGCCGCCGTAGCAGCGTGTCAAGGCCAGAATTGACCTCTGACCTTTCAGAGGATTCTGACTATGACTCCATTTGGACCACCCACACGTACAGAATGGGTTCTGTGCCGCGTAAGAGCTGCATCTCTCACCAGAACTAAAGAACGTACAGTACTGCCATGCTGTACTGTAATGTAACGTACAGCACGCTTACCTCTTTTACATTCAATGTATTAAAGGAGACTAGATTTTTTTTAATTTATCTATTTATTTTCTACTGTATATTTGTCCATTTTTGTTAACTTATTTGGTTTATTTATTTTTGACAGTTTGAAGATGTGAAAAGCATCTCCCTGTTGCCTTTGCCACTTTCCCTTCCATGTGCCTCCTCTCTTTCTGTAGTTGTCATGCAGTAAGTGTTAGGTAATTCTCGTTAATTTATCTTGAATGTGATCACTCCCCTTGTTTGACCATAAATAGGGGGAACTCTCTTAGTAGAGCGAACAGATGTCAAGAGTGGAATATAAGGGAGGGAGAGGTGAGGACTGAGCTTTTCCTGTCTGATATTCAGATGTAATTCAGGAACGAGTGTATTCCATTTACCATGTACTACTCTCCAGTATGTGATTTTAGAGGATGTATGCTCAAACATAGCACAGATGCTACATGCACACATTCAGGCATATCTGCTCCTGCTGCCAGATAATATAGCAGCATGCAAAAACCTAACATTCAAATGAAATTCTTAATATTTTATAAAAACTGCTTTTATTCATAATTTGAACATTTATTGTTGATGCCAATCCTCAGCAGAATTGATCTCAAAATACCACATTAAACCTACTGAATATTGAATAATAGCTTATCAAACAGTTGACAGGAAGATTTTTACGTTTACTTCACCCTAAGTAAAGCTTATATCAACTTGACAGAAATTGGTAGTCTAAGAAATGGTGAATTTAAAGGGTCGGTTCACTCAATTTACCAAAAGCATATGTTCTTTTCCTGCGATTTGCGTCTCAACTCCATTTAAATGTTGCTTGTGGTTCTTGCAGCATGGAAAAGTGCAAATTAACACACTTCACACTTTGCTGGTGCTATGTTAATAATTTGCTGTGCCAGTATGACATGATCATACTTGGGTGCGGTCCTTGGCAAAACAGGCTTAATCTTTCAACCGGAGGGTAGTAATTGTCTGCAGCCTGGTGTTATATTACCTTTAAAGAAAATGTAATTTCTTTTGTAATTTTTAAAGAAACAATGCAATTGGCTTTTTTAATCTTAAACAGTTTTCACTTGAAAGGAAGGGGGGAAACTTTCCATAGTGATTAAAATAGATATTATGTATCAGCATTTTTTAAAATGCTTATAAGTATGCTCAAATCAGCATAATGGCACACCTACCTTATCACTAAAATATTACTCCATCATCGCCATGATAACATGTAAACAAATTTAACTGAGCTGGAACAAAAAACAGTATGCTACATTATTGATACATAATTGACTGTTTTACTGTTGTATTGATTTATGCGTTGAACTTGAAGTGAACTGGAGAACACAAAACCAAAACTCTCTTGCTGAGCAAGCTGTGCCTTTTGCAACTATTACAAAAGAAGCTATTTTGTCATGCCCTGTCTATCCCCAAGTGGACGCATAGCGAATGTGATCAAAGGCAACAGAGCAAAAAGTTAATGCTAATATAGCATTCACATGGCACTACTATCTTAAAAATGCAAATTTGCAGATTTAGTCGCTAAGTCTGCACATGGGGGGAAAAAAAATCAGCAGATATCTTAGATTCGAGCTTGTAAGGCAGTTGTGGGTTTCTATGCTTGGTATTTATTCAGTTTGAGAAATTGCACGATCTTCAGCATTAGCTCAAGTTAGCTGGTTTCTTCGACACAGACTAAATGTCATCCCTTTTGTTACTGAGACCCGGACTACTTCTGGGAGCACTAAACTATGGTTTCATTATGTTGGATTGAACAGCCGTGTTTGTTTTCAAGTTTTTAATCATACACCATGTATTTCCATAGAAATGGAGATAATACAAGCATTTTTCATACTTAAAGCAAAGTGCCCCACAAAGTGAATACCTTTGGACGATATCTCTTGTTGATAACTGTTACATAATTGCAATATTACATACTGTGCTTTAACATCATGATTGGCATGACACTGATCCAGCAGCACCGGGGCACTTGCGTGCTTAACTGCAAACTGATATTCCATTCTCTCCTATATTAAATTTTGCTGAGACTAAATCTCAAAACTAAGCACAAAACTATCTGCAAGACTTGATGCCACCAGGGGTAGCAGGAAATTTGTTTTCAAGTAATTTGGTTGAACTGACCCTTTTAAGCATCCATTTAAATGGTCAAATGTACTGTTTATTTTTTTAAGCAACATCCTTTAATAAAGTCAGGTCTTAGATCCAATAATGTCACTGTTTGTTTGTTGTTGTACTTGGGTGCATTTATACCATAATTTTCAAATGTCAAGCGCATTAAAAAAAACTAAAGATTTATTTAGAACTATGTATACCATACCAGCTAGGCACTGATGAACTTAAAATTACCGCCTGAATCTATTGTTTAAAACCGAATGCCTTTGTTTGATGGGATATGTTTTCTGCTAATTAAAGGAATAGTTGTACATTTTGGGAACTACCCTTATTTAAGTACAGTGTTACATGGGAGGATCAATGCAACTGTTAAATTTGCTCTTTATATGAAACTGAAGTCGGTTGCAGCCATTCAGCTTAACTTAGCATAAAGGAACAGCTTGTCTGGTGTCACTGAAAAGCAACAAAATCCAGACGCCTTAAAGCTGATTATTTCAAGTTGATGAACAATGTACTGTATAAAATTTTAGAGATGCTGAGAAGGCTGAAGGGGTTAGCTGTTTTCACCTTTTTCCGGTCTTTATGTCACATGAGGCGAAACACCCTAAATCCTGCTTTATTTGATGCTTTAAACTGTGCACATACTTCATATTAGCCAGGCCAGCTATTTGTGCTTATTTTTACGCTAAGCTATGCTTAGCTAACCTGTTGCTGGCTCCAGCTCTGAGTTGAGCAGACAGATTTTGGAGTGGTAGCGATCTTCTCATCTAACTCCCAGCAAGAAAGCAAATTCATTAATCACAATGTATAAACTACCCCTGCGGCGTTTGTCAGGCGCCGACAGTGTGAGCGGGTTAGTTTAACATCGGTAACAGCATCCTTTTGTCACAACAAACTAGCACCTATTCTACGGCCGGTTTGTGAGGCCTCCCATACTATTCTTGCATTTAGTACTATTTTCATGAAGAAGTATTTTTCCAGTATTGGTAGTAAAAGTACAGGGTGGCATCCATTCAGAACCCATCCTTTCACAGCAAGCAATGTGAGTGACATTATATTGGTCCATGTTACAGTAGTTACTGTCTCTGAAATTGTTTCTTTATTGTGTTAATTATTTTGTACATATGGTTTTTTATTTATATTTTATTCTGTATGTCAATGTTTACAAAATGGTCCCTGAAAGAATAATTTGTTTTAGAATTTATTGGTCTGTATGATACTTTACACTGAAATTATAACATGAAGTGTTTGGATTATTTTGCACAATCATGTATCGGGCCAGTGGGTGGGATAGAATCTGTTTAATTCTGTACTTTTTGTCATCTACCTAGAGTGTGTATGATATAGTCCTAAAGATAGACTTTAGTATTCAGTGTTACTGTAAAGTAAATGCTCATTTGTGGTGTAAATGGTCTATCTTCAGTGTTATGAAAGCATTGAGGGTAAAAAAGAAACAAAGAGGCCGTGATGTCACGGAAACATTTCTATGTACGAATTACTCATTCAACCTCAGAATACTGTCAGAATGGATTTGAAATATTAAGAGCACATAGTCTCCCTTTCTGTAAATACTAGTTGTCTATGAGTGAAAAAAAAAATACATTGAGTATTTGAGATAAGATTATCACCGTCCTGTATCATGTGCTATACTTTGTGACAGGCATATTCTGTGGTTTACGCCCAAATTTGGGAGGGTGAAGAGAAGAACTGTCTTTGACCAACATTGTTCTCTGTGTGCTCGAATGCTGTACACACACGTGACCATGTCTTATCTGCAAACAGCGCCTTCAATGTAATGGTTCTACACTTCTGAAGTGTTCCAAGTCCCAAACACTGTATTATGAGTTTTGAATAAATCTGTCATTTGATAGACACTAGCATTCTGGTGATTTGTCTGAATGGCATATCTGATTGTGTTTGCCGTGTGGTTTCACGTGGGAATGATGATGGATCCTGGGAGTTCTCGTTAATCTCAGATTGTCAGACAACTGAGTTATAAATGAGTGTTTTGCTTTTTGCCAGATATTTCCACCGCCTCTCATCTCTTCTCACTTTCCTCCCGGCTCTTGTTTGATATTTGTTTTTTGCATGACTAACACGATACTACCAGGGGTGGTGAATGTTTGGTTCACTCAGTCTCTCCCATAAAGAAGTCCCTGACTGTGCTTTGTGCTCAGGATGGACTCGATGGACTGCAAGGTGAGACAAAGAAAACTATGAATCTGAGTGCTCTTCTGTTTTGAAACAGGGCCACGAAGGGAAACAGGGTTGCATGTGATTATCCCTGGCGCGGAGAAAGTTCTGTCGGAGGACACGAGTCGCAACGGACAGAGTGCAGTGGAAGAGAAGTAAGACGATACGTCCCACCTCACGCTTCTCCTTTCCCT
>CAAKHG010016457.1:29966-44593 GCA_901007715.1 Dactylopterus volitans | reverse complement strand
CCTGAACAGCTCTCGCTGAGCGCTGCTGGCTGGAGTAAACGGAGGCAGCTGAGCTCCAAACCTCGCAGTCCTGCTGTGCATCTTGTTTGTTGGAGAGTCAGGTCACCAGCTCACTGAGAGCAGATGTGGACTTGAAGAGCTGCCGGGACAATAAGACATTAGAGGGTGTGCACTGAAGGACCTTTTCATAAGCAGATGAGCTGTTACTGCTGGAGGCGGGGCCAGCGATCCCAGCGACAGTCCATTTCCAAAAGTCCATCAGCATGTGTGTCTGGATACTCAGGTTGAGTTAAGTCTTCATTCAATGTGTCTCTCAAAGTGTTCCCTCAAAAGTGACCGTAATAAGGTTGAATGTTGCAGTATATAAAGTATTATTTTTCCTACTTGGAAATCAGATTCCTTCATATAGAAATATTCATTTTTACAGATGTGGTTTCGCTACCCAGGTCATTCAGGCCAATTTTGATTTGTGGCCTCGGTGGCTGTGTGCGTTATGCACAGGTACATTATGTTCAAAAGAAAATAATTAAAAAAATAAAAACTATTATTAATAAACAAAGCTGTCAGTGTAAACAAATTACCTCACCAACAAATGTAAAAATTAAAGTCAGTTAAAAGTAGCAAATGTTCCATTAGCTTTGCACTACTCTATTTATTTTCCCTACATAGCAAGGACACGGCACAATCCATGTTTGCACCAGATACAGTCGGAAGCTACGAATCATCTGTTGTCCAGTGGTGACGGCAGAGACAGAAGATATAATAGCAATCAGTCGTTGCAAATCAATATTGACTTCATATTATACACCTAAACCAATGAGCAAATAGAGAGAGAAAAGAACAACAACCCCCAAAGAAACGACGGGAAATCAATACTAGCAGTCGCTGCTTCGGTGGAAACCGAGAAATTCATCAGTTTAAGAAACGTACAATCGAAACTGAAATTCCAGTTAACTTGAGATAACTTTGTAGTTCCTTTACGTCGTTGCCATGTTTTTCTTTTTTGCATTCTGTCAGTTTTGTCGGTCGAGGTGCAGACCAGGTGGTTTGTTGGTTATCTTAGAGACAAAAACTAATCCGGCCCATCAGACAGCGGCAGTGAAACCTGACCGCAATGGGCCAGCTTGGCGCGGGTGCCTTTCTTCAGCATGTTACAGACGCTGCGAACGGTCGTACACATTCCTCACTTCATACATATGAGGAGGCGTCACTTAGCTAATAACCGTCGTCACGTCAAAGGCCGTTTTCCAACTGTTGTTGCATCCTGCTGTTGTTGCATCCGTTGCACATTTTATTATTACACAGCCTCTTATTTTGCAATGTCAGATTTAGATGATCTATAGGTCCGAGTTAATTACGCTAACAGATGTGAACCTGCCGAAGCTTCAAACTATTCTGAACGCGCGGAAAAATTGTCAATAAAAGCATTAGATGCTGGCCGCTAATTAATTAGATCTTGATATGGTGTCACGCAGTTGCTTTATTTAAACAAGAGTGGACTTCTATTACTCCCAAGAAATAATAATAATTATTATTATTTTTTTAACAGTGTAAAGCATTTAGAAAAATGTAGATTACTGTAAATGGATCTAAAAATATTGGAATTATCTGGAATTTTTCTAAAACCAAAACAACTCTATTAATGTTTCAACTAACTGCAGTAAAAAAAAAGAAAAAAAAGACATCGGTGATGTCTATGAAGAAAGAAAATAATGTTCATTACATCATGTTGTCAGTCAGAGTCGTCTCTTCAGAAACCAGAAAACCCTGATTTTAGACAAAGGCTTCGAGCAAATGAGGTGACAACCGCTGGAATGTGACGACTCAGTTGGCTGATCACAACAAACACAACGATTGTAACTGGAATGTATTGGTCCTCAGCCACATTCCACTGATATACACCTTGTTTGAGCTGCACCTTGATTGCATTCGACGGATGGCATTTTATTTTGCTTTATTTCATCAATTTTTTATTTTATTATTTGACATTCACCTCATCAGTTAATGTCTGGAATGTTTACATTGTTATTTTCATTTTAACACTAATGACTGGATATATACTTTATATGCTTTTTGTTATACATTTTTCCAGAATGCTTATCTGAGGTACTTGAACTTGACTTTTTTGTATTTATCATGAAACCTTCATATTGTGTCTATGTGTTTTGATTCCTCCTCCCACCCCCTTCATTTTATAAAGGACCCTCTTGAACTGAAAGCTAAAATTTAAATTTATTTGGATATACAAAATATTAAGAACATCTCTCAGTATAACTCAGTACACTCAAACAGAAATAAATATCTGTCAACCATGTTTGATAAAAAACAACCTTTTAAAAATGTTTTTAAAAATGCTACCTTTGTTTGCTAATTTAGTTTAATTTTATTTCTATTTTTAATGTGCAAAAATGAATCCACTCAAATTATTAAATGCAAGACAAGCTCATCACTATGAAATGTGACAATCTGAATCAAGATGGTTAATTGCTTTGTTTGTCCGCTTTGTTTCTCTTTTTTTAAAATTGTTATTCTAAAACATTATTTCTTGGGCTTTAGTATCTACTGAAATAATTATTCATTTCTCATTACTGATTTTTGTCATTTTAATTCTGAGTAACACAACAACAAATGTGGTTGAGGAGTTTTTTTTTCCAGACCTGGAATCCCAGCTGAGCAGCTGAAACCACAGCGTCAATCACACGCCAGTGAAATCAGCTGCTCCGGTATTAGGCCTAAACGTGGGCTCGCTCCATCAGAGCAAAGCACTGAGCTCTTCTTTTGTGCTAAGCTAATGTCTTCATTCATGTGAATAGGGATCACTGATGTTAATGGCTTTATTGGACGATGGGCAGTTGGGTATGTGGTCAAAGGTGTGATGAGGGATATGAATGCGGTGAAATTGCTCATTGGAATGTCGCTCGGCCATTCAGTGTGTATCACTCCCGCTCTGGAGAATCAAAGGGAAGAAATCTAAATTGTCTCTTGCAGCAGCTAAAGAAATAAGGTTATAGAAAAAATATCAAATAGAAACCTGAAGTTTAAGTTAGATGTCACCATTAGTGGATAAATGACTTGATTTTAAATGTCGACTGTGTTGGACTGAAGCAGCAAAACACACCTGAGGACATTTAAGAATCAGCTGAAGTGACTCTGATGCCCACTGCAGGGTTTTTATGCTGAGTGCAGACTTAAGCTATATTTGCCCAAACAGACATTATTTAGTGAGTATGTTAAGTGATTGGACATATTTCTAAGAAAGTGATGACTTTATCAGTGTTAATCATGCTCATTTGTTATTTTTTAGTTTACCAGATTATTCAAAAACTACAATACTGGATTTTAACAGTCGGAGAGAAGAGATTTCATTCATTTTTGGAGCAGATCTGCTGAATGGGGTGAAAATCAGCATTTGTTTTTTTTAATTTTTTGTTACACTGGGTCCTCTGGAGGTCTGTGCTCTGCAGCACGCCCATCTCCTTTCTTTAGGTTAAAGAAGGATGTAGCGTGATCATGATGTCTCACCAGCATTTGGAAAGATTTGCTAAACACAAACTGAACAGTGTGAAATGTGCTTGACTTTCTGATAGAAAAAAATCCAAAGGTTAGACTTTGATGGCTTTGTTTTAAAGTTTAGATCTAAGCCAAAAATCCTCAAGTGAGTAAATGAGCAGATCAAACTGAGTATCCAGACACACATGCTGATGGACTTTTGGAAATGGACTGTCGCTGGGATCGCTGGCCCCGCCTCCAGCAGTAACAGCTCATCTGCTTATGAAAAGGTCCTTGCTAACCTTCAGTGCACACCCTCTAATGTCTTATTGTCCCCACAGGTCTTATAAGCTCTTCAAGTCCACATCTGCTCTCAGTGAGCTGGTGACCTGACTCTCCAACAAACAAGATGCACAGCAGGACCGCAAGGTTTGGAGCTCAGCTGCCTCCGTTTACTCCAGCCAGCAGCGCTCAGCGAGAGCTGTTCAGGAGGAGCACCACCTACCTGGCCAAGATCGCTCTCATCCTGCAGGATGCTCCAGACAAAATGCTGACTTTCACTCAGGTAAGAAACATGTTGCCATGACCTAATTTAATAAGTTCCAAATGGATTTCTAGTGCTTGATGGAGAAGCTGTTGTGACACAGATCATCAGTGTGATTTAACTTTCATTCTTTTCTAGTTGATGGACAAGTTGGTGCCGTTAATGTCTGAAGACAGAAAATCTGTTGAGAACAACATAAGAGTCTGTTTATCAACAAACAAGTGTTTTGTCAAGGTAAGCATGTCACTCAGAAGCTAAAGTACATATGGTTTGTGTGAATCACCAACAAACTGACTCAAATGTGCTCTGTGTTCAGGTTCCTTTGGTCCCCGGTTCACTGGCCAGTAAGAGGAACTACTGGAAACTGGACCCCAGTCAGATCACTGCAAAGATGGTGCGTCGCCACTTCAAGGGAATCCTGCAGCTCTTCCCTGAGTTGTCCCTCAAAGCAGAAACGGAGCACATGATGAGCACATCTGAGTCCTGCTCAGCCCTCCAGTCTCCCGAGCCTGCGGCCTGCAAAGCCGTTCAGATCAGGTGTGAGGTGAAGTTCAGCAGCCCTTTCTCCATCGAATCCCTCCTGAAGAGAGACAGTCCATCTGCTCGCCCGTCCAGAGCCTCTCCCCTTTCTAGTGTGCCGGTCAGGGTGGAGCAGCAGCGCCGGCCCTCGCAGGTTGGGGCAAAGAGGAGCTTCAGCTGGGATTCTGAAGAGCTTCTCCTCCAGGTTTCAGCTGGAGGTTCCCCGATCTGCTCAACAGGGGGCAGCACACACCATGGACTCACTGCTGATGGTGGCGTGAAGCCCATTCGAAGGCTGCATGTGTACAGTGAACCCTCATTCCCTGTCTACACAGGAGTCGGTGTGCCATATTTCACCAGCTCACACAGCAGTTGCATCCCTTACTCTTTGCCTGCGTTTACCCATGATGCTCACTGTTTTCGTTTGTAAAACTTGTATTTTTTTTACTGTGAACGTCGCACTTTTATATGTTTCATGTTGTGAGACATACATGCTCTGAGGATTTTTTTCCTCCTCTCTTGTTGGATTCAGTGTAATATTGAATGCTTACGGAGGGTCTCACTGATGGGACTCCGATCTTCCTTCCTTTTCTTCATTGACTAACGGTGGAAACGCATGAACACATCCTCATATGAAAAGTGACATTTTTATTTTTTCAAAAAAGTATTTGAGGTCAGGCTCCTGACCACAAGAGGGCAGTCTGGTCTTTACAGTTTGAAATACTGCTATTTTTGTGCCCTTGCACCTATTACCTGATAATTAAAAGGTGTTTCTTGAACATCCCAGTGCTGTGTCGGGTATTTTGCGTATATTTCATTTATCTTTTTAGGGATGGCTATCATTCAAGAATCATCAGTGTAAACAATGTCATGCGAACTGTTTGCCGTTACTAAATTTGAACATTTGCACTTTGTCACAATCGCCCTATATGATAGGTGATATAATACTGAGGTAACTGACCACAGGAGCAAGGTTGAGCTAAGTAAATATAGAACATCAACCAGCTTCAAAAACCCAATGTCCTTTTGCACACTGTGGCAGACACGATGTTAGCATTTAGCCGCTCTGGATTTACTCCAGTACAAAGGCCAAGGGTCTTGGATAATGATATTTAATATAATGTACTGACACACTTCTTCGCAGCACACATACTGATCGGAGCACACAGATAAAACACAATCGAGGTAGTCGTTTCGACCCAGTTGGTGAAGGATGAATCTCACAAGTGGTAACATAACTTTCACAGTCATTTCACACTGAAGAATCTCCTTCACCCCCGAGGCGTCTTCTTAAAAATATTCAAGCCTCTATCCACATTCCTGTTGTAAATATTGATCATTTAATATAGCTGTGACACTGTAGCGGCAAAATGGTCTGAGAGACACGACTGTTACATTCTATACCATCCTCCATCTTGAAGCAGTCGGCCATTGCCCGTTGATATATAGAGTAAATAGGTTGTAATTGTGACGTGTTTGCAACCACAAATGGCACATTTTTCAAGTGGGAAGAAACTTGTTGATTTGAGTAGTTAGGCTGAAGTCGTGCGTCTGACACAGATACATATCTCCTGACTGGATGTCAAGTTGTAAAGGTTCGCTCTAGTATCCAGAGTCCCGATTCCGCAAATTAAGGTCAGGAGGCTTGCAGATAACATCAGAGCATGTGAGTCATGAAGTCAAGGCGAAGTGAGGGAGGTCTGTCGAGAAACAAGAACTTGGCCAGGCAGGGGACGGGGAAGGGAAGTAGTGTGAGGTCAGCATTTGGCATCGTATGCCCACAACGTAGATCCATTCAGTGGGATTACTGGTGGACGACCTAGATTGCGAAGCAGCCCTCCTGTCCTCCATTTTTCCTTCCTCCCTCCCTCCCCGGGCTGTGTGGTCACACAGAGATTATACGGCGAGCCTGGTCATCAAGAGACTTAGCATGTGCCCGACTGATTGACACACTGACAGACAAGAAACAAACAAACAAACAAACAAACAGAAACCCCCATCAAAAAAAAACTGCTACTTTATTTTGTTTGGTGCTTGTCGTCGCCCCTGATGATTTATCAGTTGTGCCTGTTTCGACTGCGCATCACCTTTTTGTCTCTGGAAAAGCCACATTGGGAATGACAAACCACAGGTCGAGATTTCCAGGCACAGAGAAGGCCTCGTTTGCGATGTTACCAGACTTCCATAGGAGTGATAAGATTACATCAGCTGACAAGATTTCCTTCAATGGAAGAATCAGAGGAAACCGACGATTGTCTGTCTGTCTGTCTGTCTGTCTGTCTGTCTGTCTGTCTGTCTACAGTTAAGGATTAACTCCACTTGCTGATGTGTATTTACTGATTGAGCAAACTGGTTCAGGCATTAATCCCTCTGGATGTGTACTGTGTGGTGCGTCCTCGGTGTCTTCGCTGCTCAGGCCACGCTGCTCCTGCTATCCCTGATTTCCTGACCATTGTTACACAACTTAACTTTTCCCCCACAGCGAGGAGTGCTCTCCCTCTTTCACCAATCGTACGAGTCACGCTGCCGACCATGTGGGCGGTGGTTTGTATTTGTTGTCCTTTCTTTTTCTTTTTTTTTTCGCCGCTCTATGTATTATATTTTCTTATTGTCTTGAGCATCATGCATTTACATGTGAATGCGTAGCAAGACTAATAAAAATGGCCATATAAGTATTGTTGGGTCCCCGACCAAAAAAGCAGGATAAATGAAACAAGTAGAATTGCCCTGTGTGTGAGTGTGTGTGTGTGTGTGTGCACGCACGTGGTAATCTCTAGTCTATCTAACCATGGGAGGAACTTCCATTTACTCTAATTTACCAGTGAAGTCTCAGGACTAGCCATGACATTGAGACCACCACACAGTATCACCACCACGTTTACTGCAGGATACAAAGCAACAGGCCTGCAATAAATTATACCTTTTCACGTTGTTGTTTTTTTATTGAATCTGCTTGAGAGAGGTGTTGGCATATTTTCATGATTGTTATTGTTACTGTAATTAGTGATGCTGTTCAACTGCACCGCGTTATACTGAGAGGTGTCCCTAATATTTTGGTGATCCCACTTACACATGCAATATCAGGGACACCTCTAAGTATAACCCAGTACCTCTCAATGGCATTACAAATCACAGTCAAAATAAATACCTGGAAAATTTGAGCCATTTGGATTACTGCACACGTGTGGAAGCAAATTTATTCATCTTCTGGTTGCGGTCATTGGTGGAAGAAATATCAAAACCCCCTTTACTTCAGCAAGAACAAAACCACATAGAACCAAACACTTAGTTATATGTGTTGCATGCCGACTATTAACAAAAGCAAAACTAAAGAGCTTTAATCAACTATATAGCACGTGGGCCGATGCCAACAAACAAACAAACAAAGTTGCACAGATCTCTCCTAAAATCTAATGGCTTCTTTCCTGGCTTGCGCTCCATCCCTCCATCACGATCTGGGTAATTGGACCATAAAGTTTTTGTGAAATCCTGCAAACAATCAAATGAACAAATTGGGGTTGGATGGGGGAGGGAGCGTGGCGGGCAGTGAGGTAACTAGGTGGAATTAAGCCTAAAGTATATTAAAAAAAAGTAACTAAAAGTGCTCAACATATATGTAGTACAGTAAAGGATTTCTTGTTAATTTCTTGTAAAACACTGGCCATTTCTATCAAGCACAGTAGAAACTTTCCACCATCGATAACACCTCGAACCATCACTTGAGGGTCTACCTGTCTGGGAGGTGGAACCACGACCAACACATGAGGTAGATCTTTCAAGACGCAGAACGTTCCTCGCCTAGAATCCTCCAATCACCGCACGCCCTGTGCGCATGCCTCATAGTCGAAACAATGAGGCGCCTTACGCGGCGTGGCACGCGGAACTAAGCTGCTAAACACGCCCCACGTTGACGTCCACCCACAACACCCGGCGCCGGAGCCCGTCACGTCGCGCTCGTCCTCCTCGTCCACGGTCGCGCACAGCCCCGCCCAGCCGCGCCCAGCCCCGCCCACAGCAGCCGCTGCCCGCGCCGCGTTCACGTACGCCATCTGCACAGGGACATAGAAGACTGGCCTGGATATCAGGTTCAGACTTTGTTGGCGATTTGGAAGCAAAGTCGACTTTATCTTGGAGTGACTGAGCAGAGATAACAACAATGCGGCGTTGTTCAGAATCAGAAGATGAGAATTCTGTAAAAAAGAAAAAAAAATTATAATGATGTACAGTATACAGTGTCATTTTAAGGATGGAAAACAAAGACAGTCTTAGAATCTGCTGTTCTCAATACTTTCACAAGTAGTACTTGTTTGCTTTGCTTAAAAGAATCATTCAAAAATCGGTTTTGCAGTGCAATATTATTCTGATTCTGAAGAAAGAATACTTTGTGACGCTGTGTTGAAAGTATTTGGATTTGTGTGTTTAAAGTCTCACTGGGTTGAATTAAACTGTTTGAAATTCACTTGTGATCTACATGTGACCATAATGTAAACTGAAACATGATTTATTTACTTGCTGGAGGGAAAATATATTGTCTTTAATAGGAAACACAGCAGGAGATGTAAATGGACCTGTTAGGTGCAAATGTATGTTTCATGATATTTTACAATAACTTACACCTGTAGCATCATTTATAACTTGTATTAATAGTTGTAAGACATGTTTCAGTCAGTGTGATCTTTGATTTGTCGCAGTGGAAACACATGACCTGCTTCGGAAAAGTGTGTTGTTTGTTTATCCTCACCACGAGGTTAATAAGGAACCATTAACAGCCATGCTATCTGGGCCAACAATTATTTCCTCACAAATTATTAACAACAGTCGAAGTCCGTGAAGTAGTCAACGCCAAATGCGAGCACTTTAACCTCGTGTCCCCTGAAACAGTCTGGTTCAGCTTGTTCTAAGTTAAGTTTTCTGTGGGGTGTGAATGAATCTGTAACTCCAAGGTCACATGGTCAGTGAAAGCACCCCCCCCCCCCACACACACACACATACATGCATTCGTCTCCCTCCAAAAGAACATCTATTGACGTAGATACCCTCAGAATCAACGGCTGCCGCCGTGGATTGTCCTTTGAGGTTTCTATTGTTCATCTGTCCCCCTCAGCCCATCGTCGACCTTCATTTCTGTTGCCGCCATCATCCAAACCTCCATCACTTATATTTGTTTAATCGGACATCATGTAGCCCCAGCCCAACATCACAACAGCCGAGTCCAGTGTTTATCTACAAATCCTGTTGTTTCACAATAAATTACCTTTCAAATAAAAACAGTCAACCCAGCAGGGTCTGCTATTGTTTGCGTGTCACAGAACACAGCCCTTTAATCGATTCAGGGAGCGGGCCGGATTCAGGGATCAGATTTTGGATGTTCAGTCTCACCATTAGGCTCTAACAAGCTCCCCATTTTCATGAGCTTGATGGGATTTGAATTGAGCTGAGGAATGAACATCCAAGGGTCTCCCCAGGTCGCTGGCATCTCCCTGCCATCATGACCTCGCATACTTTCAGCAGGAATCAAAACAGAGTTCAGCTATGTGCCGTGTCACAGCGGTAACGAGTCCGGCTTTATCTGCGGAGGCCGACCTGCTGCTGCTGCTGCTGCTGCTGCTGCTGCTTCTGCTGCTGGAATGTCCGTCTCCTGCCAGGCTTAATTGCCGAATTTAACTTTGTGGGCACGTGAGAGTTTCACATTTGCATGGGAAGGGATGTTGTTTGTTGCCACAGATTTGTTGGTAATGTGAACTTGAACATGCAACATCTAAGATCCATCGCAGGAATTTCCGGAGTTCCTTTTGCACGCAGCTTCTGCGTAGTAGAGATGTCGCCATGGGGACACCCAGCTAAGAATGCGGCCCCAGCTTTGCTCAGCTGTGTCATCAGTGCCTAGAGCGCGTTTACTGGTGATAAAGATGTCAGCGCCGCGATGGACGCATTGACCACAGCTCTGAGAGGATCACATCAGCTCATGTCCCCTCGCTGTTTATTTTTCTTCCCCTCTTATGCAACACAGAATGCGTCCATTCAGATGCAGATGCGGGTCACCCATATGGCCGCCAGCCCCTTTATATTCATTATAGTTATTGCTGGGGGGCAAGTTTGCTCTCCGTCCATGCGATCGTGTGAGTGCGAGAAGGAGCATCATTTAATGTGTTACCGGACTTAGGCCTTCGCCTGTCTTAGAAAAAGCAGTCATTCATGCCGTATCAAGCGTGGTCTTCAATAATTACACAGACTTGTTTGTCTCCTTTTGCGAGTGTGTCAGCTGACTGTCAGCGCGGCGCGGCTTTCGCTGTTCATGCGGCTCCAGACTGCTTTCGGCGAACACAAAGTCCGATAAACAACTTTACATAACAAAGACGGTTGAGACAATGCGTTTCCTCTCCGTAGCATGTTTCCAGACGCGGCAGCATCTATATAAAAGTCACTTGAAAGCAAAGACCTGAAGGGGAGCCGACGTTAGGTGTCCGCTGTTAGTTTAACCTTTGTCTCCTGGAGCTTACAGACCAAACAAACAATATTACCAAAGCTTTACTGTTTAATGGTGGCTGTCATACACCTATAACAATTACCTGGCCGTGTTAGTCACTCAGTAACAACCTTATCAACATGAAGAGAAACAAGGACAGTGTTATCATTGCGGGTACTGTAGAGTATTGAGATAATCAATACTGAGGTCGGGCTGTACTCCAGAACCAGGAGCTGAAACGTCGGTTGGTAAAATCAGTTTAAAACGGGCTACAGTGTCAGAGGGTTTGTGTGTTCGTTTGGTGACATTCAGTCATTCGCTTTCGCAAACAGAAAAATGTTAAAAAAAAAAAGAATAAAAGCCAAAGTGGGTCTGCAGACGTCCTCGTCTTAGCTAATCATTTAGCTTTAGAACTAGAACTAATGAAGCTGGCTGAACCCTGTTTAGAGATAAGAAATTGCGCAGTTTACATGTTGGTATTTGTGCAGCTCAAACAAACAAATTGCAACATGTTTATTAATGATCCTCATATATATATTTTTTTCCATTTAGACAGAAAATTTCCTGTTCCTATCTACTATTTCCAGGTCATGTTTCCCCAAAATGCTCGCGGACTGAAGGACAATTTTGTGGTCAGTTTTACAAAGTAAAGTTTGTAAATATTAACAGACAGACACTTTTACTGCCAGAGCTTTATTGTTGGCTTGTTTTAAACCATAAACAGAAATAACTTGGAGTCACACCTACAACACACTACAGCGCTTTTACCACGAGACCAACAGACAAATTTCATGCCACGTAGCTCTGAATCATCCACTCTTGTTACACACCTGTTGCATCACTTTTGGCTGTCAAAACCTGATGAATCTAGCTGAGAACTAAACAATTACTCCGGCATGGGTGTGTGCGCGTAGTGAGTAACACAGAAAGGTGAGTAGTTAACAGACGTTAGAGAACGATTGTATTCAGATGTCAATTGTTGTGATGAAGAAGATGCAACAACATCAGCAGTGAAATTTCGAGCTTCACCGCTGTTTTCTCTGTTAGAAGCGGTGGGCGGCGAGATGTGGAGATGAAACACGCCTCAACCGGCTGACTCCTCACTCACCTGACAGCTAGTGTTGGCACGCTGCCTTGGCATGACACCATGCAAATAATAATGGAAGTGAGGTTTGGGTTACTGTGTGAATGCCTGTTTCAAGAAAAAGCAATTATCAAAAGGTGCATTTTAAAGACAGATTTTTTTTTTTAAAGCAACAAACTACCTAATGGCTTATTTGATGTTTTTTTTGTTTTTGTTTTTTTTAGCTTTGACATTGATATTACTGATACATCTGCTGGATGTCCCCACGCTGCATTCAGAATCAGTAGGAGTTCAGCGATATAATCGGAGGCAAAGACCTGGCATGCTGTAAAATCAAGGCTAACGCGTACAGATAATCAGTGTAGAGATGTTCAAATGTTACGTCGAGACGCTGATGTGGAAGTGAACTCCTCTGTGGGATGTAATGAGCTGTCTTGCTGCAGCATTTTTAACTAGTTGACATCAGGAAAGGGAAAACGGCACGTAGTGATGGTCTGAGGGGGATATAATAAAAATATGGATGATTTCTGCACTGGATATTGAAGCATCAGGACAGAGAAACCAGCTGAACGGACCCATCCTTGCCTCTTATTTATCACAGTTTAAATAAAGTACATATTGAGAGTTGCTTTCAAATGAGAAATATATGTAAGACTGATATTGCACTTATGAATGATTTGACCTGATGGCAATACATAAATGGAGAATAATAAAGGACCAGGAACTGATTCTTGAGGTATTCAATAAGAGCGATAGGAGATGAAGGATTTACAGTAAACAAAGCTAGGAGTATAAGCTATTGAAAGGTTCACCTGATAAAAGACTGAATGAATTATTCTTTTTAAAGAACTGAGAGGAATATTGATTAAACAGGAGGATTTCATATTGGACACTGGGCTCATTAGTTGTGACTGACTCAAATGCAAGCGGGGTGTGACGTTTGGTCATGCAGGTCAGAGAGGGTTCAATTGTGTTTCTAACAGGTTCAGCCTTGATAAGAAGTGGGGGAGGGCTTATAGTGCTAATTTATCCTTAATACAGAAGAGACACTCAGGAGTGATATTTATGTAAACATTCTGAAAATACCTAGTAGGATTAGGGGTTATGTTTATTGCAAAGTTTAAACCTTCCCTGAGATCCCTTTGTCATGATGAGTGGACTATTGTTAAGCCTTCCATTTGAACAGATATCATCATTATTATCATCATTATTAAGGCTGATATGACATTTTAGGCCAATTAAGCCTCGCAACAACAATGTTGTCCAAGTGGCATTTGAAGAATGAGGAGCACGGAGACCATTAGAGGCTAAATTTACCTGCTATGTACGAATTGGCACGAGAGAAAGAGAGAGTGACATGTGAATCACCGCTCATGTTACTGTAATATGGGATATTCTTTTTGAAAAAAAGTTTGTGGTCAGAAATTCCAATTTTTCTGCGTTGCACATTTTTCAGTAGAGGAGTCGAGGGTGAAGCCAGGTTTAGGGTGTGGCCATTACTTTGTGTTGCTTCACTTGGAAAGCGAAGCCAACACGCTCTTCTTCCGTTAACTGTGACAGTGTGACTGTAGAGACTGAGTGAGAGGTTAACACACACATCCATGAGGTGGATTAGTGTGAACGTGGTATGGAGGAGTACTGGCATGCCAGACTGGATCGGGGACTCCTCCAATAAGCGTGTGGTCCTCCTCCTGGCGTGAAGGGTGTTCTCTCTGGAGAGATCCCTCCTTGCCCAGAGGGAATCACAATGACTGATGACGCCTTCATCAGTGGCAATGCAATAATCCTGCGGGTACCAGTCAGGGCTTGTAAAAACGACGGAACAGCTTAGGAAATGTTTCATGTTTTGACTTTCTATTTTCTCTGCAAGTTGCTCAAAGTTCTGTGGGAGCCTGATATTTTCTGAGACTGGTCATTTTACATTCCTTGTTTATATTCCTCACATAGGCCTTAGATGCTTTCTTGAAACGATGATTTGTTTTTCTGAGTAAGTGCTGCTTCTATTATGTGCAGTAAAACCTCAAGACTTCATATCGTGACTGAAAACAATAATCAACATGGACACTTTTTTTAAAAACAAAAACAAAATGCTTCGAAAGATTAACAAAGTAAGAAGAAAACAGTTTGTTACAGTTCGAATAACAACAACATTAAACCATGCATTCATAAGACAAATGGCAAAGGAAATGAAATAACATAAGATATAACTGATATAACAACAAGAGAATGATAATAATAACAGCAGCAGAAGCATAACCACCAAGATTTTTTTTAGGCATGTGTAAAGCGACACACCTGAGGAGCTCCAGCCTGATTTTATGGGCCTTGTGGAAGTTGCCAGCTGCTCTTACAAACACTGTAATCTCTCAGGTGAAAGTCCACTGGCTTTATCAAGTATTGAGACACTCGGTGCCCCATATATGCACGCTGCACTAAATCCCTGGTAGTTGGTAGACCTGCCCAAAAAAACAAAAAAAACAAAGAAAAACAAGTAAGAAGGGCCATTGAAAAGTGTGCATCTTCAA
>CAAKHG010016457.1:5746-17105 GCA_901007715.1 Dactylopterus volitans | reverse complement strand
ATACGGTCATGTTTGGACCGATGAGGATACTGTAAACGCGCCATGATTCCATACAAGAAACAAGCACAATTGCTACAGTAGATGGGAAAAGGCAGCAGTCAACGCCACCATCCTCGAGAGCTGCAGAAACAAATTTTAATACATTTTGTGTAAAACGGCAACAGAGTCTAAGGAGCAAATTTTGAAACGATGTCGTGACTGCTGGGTGTCTGTCAAAGGTTTCAGGGGAAAGTTGAAGCAAATTTTAAGTTTAATGCCTTTTATTGTGAAGCTCCAGCGGTATGCAATGTTTACATCAGCAGTAACTTCATTTGGCAGGTCTTTATGGAAATGTACTGCGAATACATTGATGCTGGGGGGGAAAAAAAGCTTGCAAGAAAATTAAGCTGACTTTGACATGTGTCTTTTTTACAGTCGGAGGGACCTGGAGATTGAGAGGCCCATCCCTGGAAGCAACGTCAGAACCCTCAAGTAAGTCATGTATTCCATTCGAAATCGCAGTGTGATTAATGATACTTGGCCATGGCTGATTTTCCAATTGTACGTTTCCTTTATCCAGGTGCCCCTCTCTGCTGGTGGTTGGCGACAGCTCACCTGCTGTGGAGGTCGTGGTGAGTTGATGTTCACACCGCCATTAAAACGAGGCCTTTGTGCTAATCACTAGACTTCCCACCACAGTTGCCCAGCTAATTTGTGCTGTACGTGTTTTCCACTCGCTTAAGCCACCTCTTTAAGCCCAAGTGATATGCAGGATGGACAACAGTTTTACATGACTTTGGCCAGAATGAATATTCAAGTGATGTTGTGTATATCTTATCTATTAGATACAGATTTAACTCTGGGAGCCTCCCAGTCCCCCAAAAGAGGATTGCTGATATGTTTAATAGCCCTAGCTCTTCAAAATGAACTGCGCCTCAATTTTGCGTTCAGTTTATTTAGTCACAAATACTTAATAATTTTTTTTTTATTTGTTCCCACAGGTTGAGTGTAACACCAAGCTGGACCCAACAAAGACGACCCTGCTTAAGGTGAGGGGTCTTTGTCTCTACCTGCTTCCCCATAACCTAGTTCAGACCATAATAGTCTTGATGGAAAAGCATCAGCTGATAAGATTCCAGTGGCTCAGCATTTACCTGGTGACATATTAACCCGCAGTGGGACAGCTGAATACAACCTGCAGGAAAACTGACCTACTTGTCTCAGCCCATGGCGACCTTTTATGGTCCACAACCGAAAGCTAATGGCTGTTACGACTATAATGGATGCCATTAATTGGGGTTGGGTATTCACGGTCTTGCTGAACACTGATGGAGGGGGACCGGGGACAAGGTGTCCGAGTGTAATGGGATGCAATGACGTGTGTCCACTCCTGCGCAAGTGTGCAGCCGTCAACACGCTAAATGATAATGGCCTTTTTGTGTTTTCCCCCGCTCTCTCCAGATGGCTGACTGTGGAGGCATGCCCCAGATTGACCAGGTGCGTACATGCATTCATGCGCGCGCGCGCGTGTGTGTGGAAGACAATGTTTATGTTGTAGAGCAGGCTGGTCGGGGCTGGATAATCAGCGCTGAGAGTAAGGTGGAAGTTGTAAGAAGGTTGCACTTAAGAGCATTAGCCGACATGAACCGCAGGTTGTCAGGTTGTAATCCTCCACCCTGCGCGGCACCTGCTCAGCGCAGCTGTCATATCTCATATCCGAGCAGTAAGCTGCCGGATGTGAGACTGTTATGTAAACACGGGTGATACATAATGGCAGGGGGATTGCTTATCTCCCCTCTTGTGTTCTCCTCTGCAGCCTGGCAAACTGACAGAAGCGTTCAAGTACTTCATTCAGGGGATGGGATACAGTGAGTATTCAACTTTTTGCTATGAAGGAAACTCAACTGAGCCAAAATGTGGTGCGTAACATCTTTTGCAGTGCTACAGGTGTGTGCTCACTTTGCACCTTTAAAGACAGGTATACTGCCACCTTGTGTTGACATGAGGAGCTCTGGCTTTACAGTTCCAGCTCACCTCTGCTGGCTTCGTGCTGTTTTGCCATTGGTGTTGGTTAATAAATGACCCCTGTACTCACTGGGGTGTAACGTGAACTCACTCTCAGGTCAACTCCTTGATATTCATTGTTCTACCGAATGTGCCACACTGGTGGAATAAATATTCAGATCCTTTTTATAAGAGGTAATATTTTCAAATATTGCAGTATATCATAGAATTGGATATGATGATGGGACGTTTCATTTACTTGTATTACAATGCTTAGCAGTTTGTAAATTCAATATAGGTTTTAAAAATTTGCAAAGGAACTACTAAATGTAATACAAACTGATTGTGACCGATGGTAACTTGATAGACATAGATTATTACTTAAAGTAAGGTTGAGTAGCAATGTACACCAATGTTAAACATGCACCCAAGAACTGTATTTAAGGAAATTAACTCTCCACCACTGGCTCACACTAGAATAATCTAATAACTCATTTGCTAATTCCTTTGTGGCTCCTCCTCTTCCTCCCTCAGTGCCCTCCGCCAGCATGACCCGGCTGGTCCGCTCCCGCACTGCCTCCGGCTCCAGCGTCACCTCCTTCGAGGGCAACCGCTCCCGCTCCCACACCAGCGAGGGCAACCGCAGCCGGAGCCACACAGCCGACAACCAGCGCGGCCGCTCCCACACGGCCGGCTCCATGGATGGCACAGCCAACAGCAACGTCGACCAAGCTGTGCCCAAGTCAACCGAAGTGTCCTGCTAAGAGAACCTCCACTCTCCAGACACCCAGACCTCTCAAGAGCCCTTGTGCTGCACTGCCTCTAACTGCAAACAGAGACACACATTATGTCGATGCGGAGCAGGACATAAAAATACTTGGATATGCAAAACGCACAACGGACACCCATCTGCAGACCACCATTCAGTGCAGTAGAGGTACCCCAATCTGAAAATACAGTTTCTTTGGAACAGGAGAGATAATGGTGTTGTCATTCCCGCGGAGCACGCATCTGAAATGCTCCTGAGCTCCAGATGTAGTTAGGGGCAACGCAGCAGCTTGGGAAACTGAAACAGAGAATGTCGAGAAAGCTGTGGCTACCAGCTTGTACATGAATCTCATAATCCCGCATCCATAAAAGAAAGTAATTTTCATCTCTGCATTCCCTTGTTCCTGTTTTTTTTTTTTTTTTTTTTTTTTTCCAGTTTTACCTTACTGACACAGCTTTCTCAAATATACCTGACTGTAAATGACTGTTTTCTCTTCTCATTTTGTTTGATCATTTATTCTTTATTTTCCATGTCCGAAGTGTTGTCTTTTTTTAGGAGCAGATTGGTAGATGGGAAGAGAAATTAAATAGGGAGGCACTCTGAAAATGAAAATCGCAGTTTTTGACACAAATTGCTGTCAAACTTTGAAATTTAAGGGACATACTTCAAGTATATCGTGTATATACAGCAGGTAATATTGTTTCATCTCACCAGAGTCCGTCATCAATGTCTTTTCTGTCACTGTAACAAACTTTTATGTCTTACACATCCGGTCAGTGCGGAAATACTTATAAATCTTTTCAGGAATCATATTATTGTTTTGTAAACATTCCAATAAGCCAGTGTGCTTTGAATCAAACTGCACTGAACCACAAATTCAAGAGCATATGCTTTATTAGTGGATCATGGCTTCAGACTTACACACACACACACACACACACAAAATAACAAAAAAAAAAATCTCTTTTTATATGACTTTCTATGCAATCAAGCACAATGGAACAAAGAAGTGCCATGGAATTGTTCACTCTTTTTAGACGTGATGCTCCGACGTGGTTGTGGATTTTGGGTGGGTGAAGTTATCCGTCCACATATTAACCAGAAAATAGCCATAGAACTTAACCCGAAACCTTCTTCTCCCCATATTTTACTTGCACTATGGCGATGTTTGCTTTGTAGAACATAAACGGCTTTGTAAAGATGCACAACCTTCTAATGCTGTAGAGAGGCATTAAAATGACATAACAGTTTGTATTTATTAAAAAAAAAAACAATAAAAAAAACCTTGTAACTGATCTTCCCTGATTGTGTAATTATTTCAGCTATGGACAAAAGTAACATAAGGCATGTTCTTTGGCATCTCTGCCTTTTAAAATTTAAATCATAAGGAAGATTCTTATCTGTGTCGACCATCTGTATTCAGAAGCTGCATAAATAAATTAAGCTTTCAAAATGTCTGGCTTTATAGTTATTTCACTTGCAAGTTAGTTCTTCAAATCGAGTATAGAGCACAGCATGCTTCATGAATCCATTCTGGAGACGAATACATATGTCATATGTACAGATTTTTCCAATAGGAAAAAAAGACCATAAGAAAATCCCTTGTATACAGTCATTTACAATACAGATACAAAATGTTTGCATAAGAATTTGTCTTGATCAAAAGTATAGCATGTCAGCGCGCTCCTGCAGGCGGAGGGCACAGCTGACACGACGTCGCTCAGTTCATGACCTCTGGGTAACCGTAGTAACTCTCCAGATCAGCGAAGATGTCGTTGGGGTTTCTGCAGCTGAGGTTGCAGAAGCAGGCCTGGACCCACAGCATCTTCCAGGTGAATCCCGTCCCATTCGGACACTCAAACTCCACGTCAATGGTCTTGGACTTGTAGGGGATGCAGCAGCGCTCGTCCGTGCACACGCCGCAGTATTTGGGCCTGTATTGCTTCTTGCTGGTGCAGCCAGAGATGGTGAGGTTGGAGGGCTGATCTTCTCTGTAGATGTTCAGACATTTCTTTCCTGGCTGAGGGTTGAAGGTTGTAGAAATATGTTAAGCATGGGAACCTTTAGATATATATTATTTTTTTTTATAATCAATCCTTTCTTTGCTTGCCTAAGATTATATATTTAATTTATGTATTAACACATCTAATCTGAATCTTTCTCCTTCTTCTTCTACTGTATATTTTTGCTGGCCAATTATGTCTGCATCCTGGAACCATTCAATCGTCAATGTCATCTTCTGAACACGTACAGCTTCTTTGCTACCATTCAAACAAAATTATCGATTTTTTTCGATTTTCTAGAAAAAAAACCCCTCTTAAAATTAACGTGCTTTTGCATACTTTAAGCCCCAGAAACCATTCAGTGTTTTATTTTCATGTTCATCTTTTTTCATTTTTATTATTTGGTAAGATAGCTTTGCTTAGATTTTTTTTATTTTTTTTTTAATTTTATTTTATTAGTTTTTTGCGATTTTCGTTTTGGCATTTAGTCAGCAATTTTAAGCATTGCTGCAACAATTCCATTCAGCTCTTCACAAGAATTTCCATGGAGCATCTGCACCTACCTTGATGTGTTTGGTGATGTCAACCTCACATGGCCGCAGGTTGCAGAGGCGGGACTCTTTGACCAGCTCACACTGGTCATTGGCGTTTGAGATCCTCAGGGACAGACCGCGGCCACACGTCTTTGAGCAAGGGCTCCATGAGGTAGTCTGGGTAATGCAGTTATTATGCCAGCTTCTGGTCTCAGCTGGGAAAACTGGATTCACATAGACAAAGAAATGACATGGATGGAGGCATATTTTGCAAGCTGCTGCAAGCTGTAAAAATAAAAATATCATTTTTACATTTTTAACCCCCCGATTCATTCCTTTCAACCCTTTGCATTAGGCTGACCTGAGTAAAGGAATAAGGCAGGAAAGGTGATCCACTGAAAATAATGCGAACTGATAACAAATAGACGGTAAAACTGTTTTTCGTCACTTGCTGATAATGCAGAGAATTCCTACGTTTAATCCTGCATTTAGGTTTGATGCGGGCAACAGAAAATATGAAACATGCTAACTGCTTTGTTCTGCAATATGTAAGAAAGTTATGAGCTAAACTAGATAATAACAGCATAATCGAACCTCGGTTCAAAGCATTTCAGCTTCTAACCCTTTTTATTCAGGTTGATACAACATTTAAACACAAGAAGTAAAGTTCTCTGCATCTGTTTTTTTATCTAAATCATAAAATGGGTTGTTGGCCTTAAGGAGTCTGGTGCTGATTTATATTCTTATGCAACACAATGAGATCTGCATTCATGTTCCACCTTCAGAGGCTCACAGCAGTGCTGCACTAAATGACTGGAAACTGGATCTGGCCCAAAGTTGGTGTGAGGTCTTCCACAGGAAAGGATTGGTCTGTCCCTGCGCACGCACGCACGCACGCATGCACACATACACCTCCCGATCCTTCTGGACAGCAAACTGTTCTCACAGAGCCATGCTCCTTGCGACTGCCAAATTTCAAGCACAGTTGCTGTTATTTTACCTCCTAAATCTAACAATGTCCACGGTTGAAGCATAACACAGATAGTTTAGAATGGATGCACTCCCTCACTAAATCACTTGAGCTTTGTGTGTTTAGACTCAACTGAAGAAATGAGAATTTGGCAGCAATGTTTAAAAATGTAGGGAGGGTTCCCCTTCAGCTGGGGCGCATGAAGATCGCGGCAGCAGAGTATTCAATCTTCATCTGGGCCCACTGGAGTATGTATATATATATATCGGAGATGTCCTACCCTCTACTGCGTGCCGCGGCGCCGTCTTGCGGCCTCTCTTGGGCTCGTCACAGATCCATTGCTCACAGCATTGTCCCTGGACTTTGACCCGGCGCGGGGTTTGGCACCACACCCGCGGAGGCTGGGACTCTGTGCACAGCGCCACACAGCCGATGGCGCCGTTCACACACACGCACTGGTATTTACAGCTGGGCTTGAAGCTCTGCCCGTTACGGTAGATGACGCCATCATGCTCGCAGCCTGTTCCCACCATATCTAGCAAAGAAGAATGAGCGGTCACATATTATAGGGAAATATAGGACAAACTCAACTTGACATTAATCATTGTAACAGTTGCAAAAAAACAAGAATAACCACCCCTGAAGTTGAATGCTTCCATCAAACAGTCAGGTTGCAGTTTACATCCAATTCTGTCCACAATATATTGTATGTAGAGAAGACTGGTGATGAATTTTACTAACTATATTGACAGTAAAAACATGTCATCACTTCACCATATTCAATACGCATAATCAGCATATGATTTATACCCAAATATATGCTTTGTGATGTCACAAAGACCTTGTTCATCCTTGGGCCTAAGCTAAAATTAGTCCAAAACTCAAACACATTCCCCCTTCACTGTGAGGTTGACCTTTGACCTTTTGGATACAAAATGTCGTTTCTTAGTTTGCTCAGCAGGTTACATAGAAAATATTGACCAAAAACATGTATTTTAAGATCGCAGTGACTTTGACCTTTGACCCCTTATGAGCAAAATCTAATCAGCTTGTCCTTGATCCCAAGTTAATATCTGTGCCTAATTTGCGCGTTCACAAAAAATGTCATTAATCGACTTAAGACCCAAAAACATAATGACTCCAGTAACTGCGATCATCAGCGCTGCAACATAAAAGTATTCCTTGAGGAAATTTTAGAGATGAATTATAGTCTGGATCAATGCTTTCTGCAATGTGCATCACATGATTTGCGACTGAAACCTCAAACCAGTTAATACCTGTTGCATATATACATACCTTTTTGTGCTCCTGCTATCAAATTTGAAACTGGTAGAGTTCTAAGTCTACGTGCTGGAGTTCTATTCTGTCCCAGAATAGTCAGGCATAAATTAAAACCTTCTGCTTCATTGTTTTCAAACTGGTATCAGTGCCACTCAATGCCCTTGAATTTGACTAATATGGAAAAAACGAGAGTGACACCTTTCAAAAGAGGGAAAAACCATTCATGTGCTTTGAGTGGTTCAAGAGAAGCCTGCAATTTACCTGTGTTAGACCTGGGGGAGGTGTTCTAGGCTAATTTTACACTCACGTAAAGGAATGGTGATGGGTTAGCGATACATGAACTTATAAATCTCGTCAGGCTCCACTTAAAATATGCTGTAAGTACCAATAAGTGTTTGATGTATAGTGTTTGATATGTGAATTCCAGCTCTTGATGTCAGCGATTCATTTCCATATGTGGTTGTGATGTGTTGCAATCCGATTCATCAACCATACATGGGCATGTTGCTCTTGTATTCAGCATTGTCCAAGTGCAACAGCAGACTACTGACATGCAACAAATAAAAATCAGCGATGTTCACGGGATGGTGTTTATACTTTCCTCGGGGCGTCTGCAATGCATCAGCAAACACCTGAATCCTTGTGGCCTAAAACTGCAGTGTGAGCTCAAAACAACCACGATAGACGATACAGACTTTCTCCTGTTGTGTTCAATCTTTTTGTTTGGTTTTGTCGGTTCCGGTGAGTGACACTTACATGCACACACTCCTTTTTCGTACCTAGGCATGTCCAAGCTGTAGTCACAGTACAGTCCCTTGTGGTAGTCACACGTGTCCGCCTCGTTGCACACCTCCCCCACCTGCCGGGCGCAGGTCCTGCAGCAGTCGCAGCCGTCCATGAGGAGGCTCACACCGGGCGGACAGGTAGGGGGGACCTTGGGACACTCGCAGGGCCACTTGCAGTACTGCGTTCGGTTGTACGGGTCCGCAGTTGAGGATGTGATGGCTGTGGCAGGCGGCATGGCAGTGGAATTCTGGGAGTAGGCCTGGCAGGGGGGAAGGTGAGGAGAAAATTGCACTTTTAGGGCAACATTAACGTTTTTTTTTAAGCGTCTTAAAACTAAACCTGGTGAGTGAGAGCAAATGCAGTATGTTCATTACCATTTTAATCAGATGAATATGGTATGTTTTTAACAGCAGACACTATTTGCACCCTGCTGTCCGGAGTAAACAATGTAATTTTGCATGCAGGCACAGGGGAGACGTTTACTCTGAAGGCTTTATGCTATAAAATGTTTCTTGCAGAAAGCCAGCCATCAAGTCTTGGAAAATTTTTATTTACCCAAAGCACCATATTTTCCTATCTAACCAAACTGCAACAAATAGCAGAGAATAATTAGCCAACAATTCAGAGAAATAATAAATTTCTAAGTGGACATTTGTGGAGTCGGGGGGAACTTTAAATGCTGTGAATATCAGTTTAGTTGCTATAAGACCATTCTCACCCCGATGCCAATAGACACTAGTTGTTTGTTTGTTCTTTGAAATTCCATGCGTGAGACATCGCAAGTTAACATTGCCAGCACTGAAAAATCGGCCCCACCAAGCAACTGTTTCTCAGCGTGGGCAGGATCAAAATGTCATCTTTGATCACGAGAGGTGTTTTGCTCCGCTTTGACAGGGCGATATTAATAATATCTTTAATTCTAAGTTATTTTATACCAAGCTCTTCCGTCTTAATAAGTCAATAACCTGAAAAACAGTGTCAAACGCCACCTGTCTACCAGACACGCCCGATGGCCCGCTGACCTCGGGTGTGACTTTGGCTGTACTTTCAACTGCGTAGCTTGTAGCTTCATTGCGGTTGTCCATGTCTTGCGTGTGGATTACCGAGCAGTTGCAAAGTCCTGCCAGTGAAGGTCAAACAAGCGTGTTCAGCACTCCCACAAGCTGCTGTGTGAATCCAAGATCAGAAAATAAAGAGCTGTTTGGAGCAGATGTTCTCATTGAGCAGGCCACCGGGGCACATTTACAGCCCAGCACTTGGAGACTCCTTCTGGACTGTGGCTGAACAGAGTCTCAGGTTTCGAGATTTAGCATGTGTTTCTGCTGACAGCAAAAACTGGGCTGAGTTTTTTGTTTTGTATTTTTTTTGGTGCATGTTTTGAGAATATGGTGTCCTTTCAAAAACAAAAAAAAGGTTCCTCAACAAAACAGAGCTTTGTGTTAGTCGCGCCACAAAAACCAAAAAAACACACTGACACACACACACACACACACACACACACACACACAAAAGAAAAAATTCTGTCTGGAAGGTTTTGTCTAAGATTATGTCAACGTCTGGAGGTAAAGCAAATGGAGACAATCACAAACAAACAAGTTTAGCTTGCCTTTGACATTTTTGGCAGGTTTGTATATTCATTCATGTGGCAACAATAAAATCCTGAGGGATCTTTGTGATCAAGATACACTGGAGCTGCTCCAGCCACCATCGTCATGACCGCATTGCCAAAACAAATCAGTCCAATACTGTGTTGGAGGTCCGGTGTTGTCTCTTTCACTCAAAAGTGATTATCACGCTCAAGGCAACAGATTGATCGGTCGATAGCCTCTGGTTCACAGAGGCCACACACAGCTGCACACACGCGCGCACTCGCACGCCTCTAACACAATACTACCAGTGAAAAGAACATGCATAATCATCTTATGCATGAGCCTGGTCTCTGCACTTCGATGCAATTATAGTCATATTAATTAGCTGCGGTGCACCGCGCTGAAAGCTGAGGCAGATAAATGAGTTGTAATCGCGGCCGCGACACCCGAGCCCGCGAGTTCACTCAGCCTGCAGCTCTCGGGCTAATTTACAGGAACAACAGACACAGAAGCTGCCCATCATTCTAACAAAGACAGGCGAGGAGGGAGAGGTGGGAGTCTGGGAAGCTAATTATGAGAACACGGGGTGGCGTGAACGCAGCCATCATCCGTGACGCTGTTCATCTCCGCAGACTGAATTCAGCGTGCTGCTATTCCAAAAAGCACTCCATCACTGCCAGGTAAAGGTGGGGAAATGGAACACTAAATAAATTGGGAGAAGCACATCATTTACATGTAGACTAAGCTGCTGAGGACTTATTCACCGCCTTCTATCTGGCGGTGACGTCAAAAAGCTGATGGCCCACAAAAGAGAAGTGGCGTTTCTCTGTAGGCGACCTTTCCTGCCTCGGCCTGGTTTGATCTTTTCTTCCTGTCGCCCTGCAGTCAGATCAGATGATAAATGTGCACCAGCATGGACAAAACCCCTCCTCAGGGATGGAAAAGATTTGAAACAGAACTCTCTCAACAATAATACCAGAGGGGACAGCCAAAACCGGCACTTGAGCATTATTTGTTTTTTTCCCCCTTCTGAAGACGGCGCCGTTTGAGGAGCTGGGAGCTTTGACGAGGGCTTTAAAAGCTTTATAACGTGTGTCAAAAAAAGAGATTCTACATGAGTACAAATATTATAGGCTTCACAACTACATGGTGGAATTTATTCATGCATAATAGGCTGCAACTTCAAAGTCCAATGTTATATTGCATGAACAGCAATTAAAAACTACAATTCTGTACATTTTCAGAAATTCTACAGATGCTGCATATAGTTTTAAAACATTACTGAGTAAATAAATACTTTGCTGTTGTCCCTTTGAGTGTAAACATTCTCAAAACCTGATCTACCGGGTGACTGAGGGGGCTGACCTCTTCGATGGGGCCTACTGACGACTCATTAAAAAAAAAAAAAAAAATGGCATAAAGCCTAACCTGCTAACTTCAAAGTG
>CAAKHG010016456.1:0-15857 GCA_901007715.1 Dactylopterus volitans | reverse complement strand
CGTGTTGCCCGGGAGCAGTTAAGGAAGCCAGGTTCATATTTTAAAGCGTGAATTTTACGACCATAACTCGCTTGTTTTGGGTTTTCGGGGGCGCGGGAGTTTGTTGGGGTTTTTTTTTTTTTTTTTTTTTCTTAAGATGATATCTTGCATGAATAGTTGAGTTTTGCAGCAGAAACATAAAAAAAAATAATGATAATTCCTGTCAAACACTTGACCCAGAATAGTCACAGACGAGCAGTGACATAATTCATTATCTGCACGACGCAAAACTCACTGGAGATCTTCGATAAAGTCTCGTTTTCATGTGTAATCTCTCTCGTACGCCGCGTGTGCGGCGCGCACGCCGGCGCGAGCGCACGCAGGTCGGCGGCGAAGGCGGCCGATCAGCGAGAAGGAAACCAGCGAAGCGTCGCAGGTGCACCTTCGAACTTTTGCAAGTTCTCCGCTGGGAGACGGCGGAGGAGCGAAGCGGCGGCCCGGTCGGCCGGTCGGTTCGGCGTCGCAGCCGGAGGTCAGAGGTCGCTCTGTTTGGTCGGGAGCGCGAAAGCGGCAACGCTCGGACAAGTGTTCATTCTGCTCATAAAAAAAAAAAAAAAAATAGTGGCCACCTACAGCTTTTCTGGCGAAACCGACATGGTGTTTGTGCAGATTTCCATGGCAGCGGCGAGCCAAGCGGGAAAACGAGCCGGCGGCGCCGAGCCGATCGCAGTTCGCCGGCAAGGCGAGTTCACCGGCTGCGCCGTGTTTTAGTCAGAAAAGGCTTTTTTTTTTTTTTTTTGTCACGTCTGGTTCTTGACATTTAACGTGCACACACATACACACACACACACACACACACACACACACAGACACACAACGGCTGAGGTGTTTGTCTTCAGTTCAGCTGTCAGTCAAATGGAAAAAGAACATGATGTCCGCAGCGAAGTGGAACAAGAGCAAAAATACAAACACTGAAAAGCTGATCAGTCCCTGATCCACTGATATTAATATTCCACCGTAGAATCTCTGAATGAGACAATCATGACAGTCATAATGTCTCTGGTATTCACCTACCAGAAATTAATTGGTGTATTACTACGTTGTTTTTTTTTCAGACTCTACTTTCAAACAGAATACAAATGTTAGGAGGAAGTGACGGCTTTTTTTTTTTTTTTTTTTCCACAGCGAGTTTGATTTTTTTCCGAGCTTTCTCACCTTGACTAAACGACTCAGCCGCTCGCATTGTTCACGTGGTTATTCAGAATTGTAATTCAAAACTTTACAACAACATACCTCAGTCGGACTGCCGGGCGCTCTGGGTCAATGATCCTCCTCAGGTACCTCACTGGCATCCTCAGCTGTGGCGCTAGCATCACTAGCCTTCTACTTATATATGACACTAGCATCCTTGGATATGGTGCTAGCATCCTCCCTAAATTCTGTACGTCGCTAGCATCCTCCGTAAAAATACCGAATGTCACTAGCGTCCTCCCTAAATATGTCACTAGCATCCTCCGTAAAAATACCGAATGTCACTAGCGTCCTCCCTAAATATGTCACTAGCATCCTCCGTAAAAATACTGAATGTCCCTAGCATCCTCCCTAAATATGTCGCTAGCATCCTCAGAAGCGGCCATGCTAACTGTCTCAGATGCGTGGCTAGCATGCTCGGGAACTGCGGTGCTAACTTTCTCAGATAGGTGGCTCGCATGCTCAGATGCTGAGGCAGCATCCTCCTTAGGTGCGCCTTTAGCATGCTCTTTCATACATGGCTAGCACACTTAAATGCGGCGCTAGCATCCTCCACACACGCGGATATCCCCCCAAAATGTGTCACTAGCATGCTCGGTTGCTGCGCTCGCACCCTCCTCAGTCAGATACAGTGCGTCACTGGCATCTCTCTGCAGATGTGCTGCTAGCATCTTCCTCAGATACGGCAATAGCTTCCTCCTCAGATAAAGCTAGCATTATCAGGTACATCGCTAGCATCCTCAGAAGCCCCTCCGACTGTCCCGCTAACAAAATATGACCAAAACCTGCTGAGGTGGAACCTTACTCCTGTCTGAGGCAGCGGAACTAAAATGAAATGAAACCAAAATGTCCTTCTGTTTGACAAAATCATGGCCACTAAAAACGACAGCAACAAAAATCGCCCTGCTGCTGTTATTCATACTTTGGGTGCGAATGATCAGCCTGTCGACTTTCATGTCGCTGTGTTTTTTCCCATCGTTTTTGGGTCAAATTAGTTCAAAACGCCACACACACACACACACATGCTTACGATACTACAGTACAGAGCAGATAAAGAGGTTCGTCACTTGCCGTGTGCGTGTGTGTGTGTGCGTGTGCGTCATTGTGCAGCTTGTGTACATTGTTGGAAAGATGCAGTTTCTGTGCAGACTGTATCGCACCCAGGAAACGAGGCCGTAAACAACATCCCACCACCACAAAAGAAGAAGACACTCGCCACCTTCGCGCTGCGACGCTGCTTCCAAAAATACCTCTGACAGCATTTCCTACATAACAAGTGAACGTGTCACTTTTTCCTTTCTCGGTGTGTCACATAACCACTGATATTATTATTCACTCCTCCCGAAGGTCACGTAGACGACGGGGTGGTGATCGCTGAGACCGAGGATGTGATTCGCATTTCTTTGTGTGCTCATAGAATCTTGGGGATAAACTCCGCTACCGTTGGCCGCTAGTTGACGTGATTTTTATTATTTTTTAAACGGTTGAGAGCTCAGGGTTTGCGGAATCCTCGTCGGATGTCTCAGCCATTCGGTTTCTTATCTCCTTCCTCAAAATTTTAATGAAACCTGCGCTAGAACTACTATTTGACAAAGCGAGCTTGCACTGATATGTGTTTTTGTTAGCGTTAGCTTGTTTATGTAACATATATTGTTACATGAACATGTTGTACTATCTACGACTTTGCATGCATTAAAAAATTAGATCCAGCGAGCACCTTTAAAATTCACCAAATACATCAATGGATGAAATGCAGACAAAAAAGAAACCTAAATGAAAACACCTCTTCACAAAATAATTTTAGAAAATAACTAAAAGATTTAAGCGTGGAAGCTGAGCCTTGACCTTGGAAATGGTTTATTTCAAAAGCTCTGAGCTCCAAAATTATGAAGGTTGACTGAGAGTGAAAAAGTTTTTTTTTTTCCTTGAAGGTAGAATTCAGTCAGCATGAATATTCCTCACAGTGTTACCACAAAGTCTTGAGAGTTTGCAAAATATGTATTTTTTGACTGTCCTCCATATAGTTACATTAGTTTCGAGCTGCGTCGATGGCTACAACAGGACGTGTCTAATCGCTGGTGATTAGCATCGCGCGTTGGTTGCAGCTGGATACTTAAAAACCACAAAGCAGCAGCCTCCAGTATCTCAGGGGTATCTCTGTCGTATGAAATAATTCATGATTGACAGGTTACATGTTTAACAGTGAACCTAATTGGTTTGCCCAACAACAAAAAACAGGGTCCATCTCAATAAAATCCACATTTTCTATTTCATGTTTTGGACCAAACTGAATTCGTCTGTGTAGTCGTAAGTTAAAAATGCGTACTTTATACTTTCATTGATCTGTATGAAGTCCTCGTGGGGCGTTTGCCGACGTTTGCACGGCCCCGGAAGGTGGCTAGCAACCAGCTCATTGCCCGATAGTACCCGGAAACAAGGCAGGTTTCACTAGCGCTGTTAGCGACATGCTAGACTGCGATTTTTTTTAACCTCAGCATGCTTTTCAGAGGTATTCTCTCCGGGTACTCCGGAGAGAACCCACGCAGACACGGGGAGGGCATGCCAACACACTGCAATTTTATTGACAACTGAATGGAAGGCGCAAAGGGCTTGGGAGAGGAATCAAAGAGGGTAAAGACACATACCTCATGATAGACAGGTACTCGCTAACCCAGCTAACGCGCGCTAAAGAGGTGACAATCAGAGGTAGACCTCCAAAACATCCGAACCTTGTCAGGTGTGCCCGAATGAGTCTAACTGGTGGGCCTGATAAAGGGTTGCTGAGTGAACTCTTCTTCTTCACCAGCGATCCGAAAGGGTTCGAAAAACTGGAAGCCTTTAACGGCCACGCTCTGCTTTCTCATTAGTATCACCCACGATGCACTCTGACCGGAGACCCCAGCCATGCTCTCATTAATGCAACACGGCTGCAAACCCTGAACTTGAGCTGGTAACAGGCGTCAGTCACTCCCCCGGCGCCGCGCCGCGGCTCCCTCGTCCTCCGCAACGACGGGTGACGTTGGCGCGGCGCTCGCGGCCCTTCGCGGATCATTGCTGGCATGAGGGTGTCGGCGCCCCCTCTGCCTCGGCCCCCCTTCCTGCCAGTCCCCTGGCTCAGAGGAATCAGACGTGCGCGGCGGCCGTGGAACTCTGATGGTCTCACCGGCTGTCCTGAGGCTTCGCCGGTCTCTCAAATCTCCCGCTTTCATAGTGGATGAAGCACAACCTAATTGACCTAAACCTAAATGCCAGGTTTTGGCGCACACCAGCACATGCTCCTCGCCTACCTGGTGACACACATCTTCACACTCAGGGCTCGAGATTTGATTACCAAAGTAGTTAATTGATGCCGTGAAAACACACGCACGGGCGCGCGCGCGCACACACGCATATTTGAACGCTGAAGCTCTGAGCGCGTTGACTCATATTTAGACCAAGGATGTGAAACCGTCGTATCAAAGCGTCGGCTGTGTTTGGGATGTGTCATGTGCGACGAGGAAGCATGTGAGTAATAAGCGCATTGATACCGATATTAGGCTTCTGCAACCTTCCATGCTGTCATGTGGCTGATTACGGAATCCAAACAGGAAACGCCTCGCCTGCGCAGCCGCCGTTGACTCACGCAAAAATATCAGCCTGCGCGGCGGTTCACCGTCAGCTCGGCTGCCAAGGTTCAGGTTTCAGCAGCCGAGCGGTTTTCGAGGTGGGCGAATGGATGTTGTGGACAAAATAACCGCACTGATTTTGTGTATCTGTTACGACCCAGAAACCCTGCGGTTGGGCAAAAATAGGTGCCCCGGGGGGCCTGATGTGGGCCCCCCCGAACCACCTCCGTCAGGCCCACCGCTTAGGTGGAGCAATTTTAAGTTTTGCAATGACCTCCGACTCACCTGACTGACGTCGGGACCATCGTAAGCTAGTGCTGTCAAAACCGACGCGTTCATTTTTGCGTAAACGCATCGCATTTTTTAATGCGTTAAGAAGGTGTTCCCGCAATTAAAAGAAAAAAAAAACATTAGAAGACGGCGGACACGGCTGCGCCCAGGTTACCTCCTGTGGCGTTGACCGAAGACGACCACCGGCCAAAAAGCATAAAATGAAAATAATAGAAGAAGAGGAAACGTATGAGACGTGTGAGCTCTAAAAAGTGGCCTGACAGGTCTTTGGAGGAAACTAAAGCGAGCTTTGCAAAGCCCATTTTAACCGCCACAGAAGAGGCAATTGGTCATTGTCCAATCAACTCAAAGCAAAACACCCGACCGAAACTTTAAGGGCCGCGAACAGGCGACATCGCAGGACTGTGGCACTCAAGGACCAGTGAGCAAACCCGTATGTGAGGAGATCAGTTACGCTTCGGCCTGGTTGGACGGCTAGAAAACTCCCCCCCCAAATCAAGAGCATGCAAGACAACGGAGATAAATGCTTTCAATTTAAACATCTAAACATTAAAATATCAGGGGGGGGATTTTCTTCCTTGATCTGATGAAGAAAATTTGCACGAAATTCTACGATTAGTTAAGTTTTTTTAATGGATGTGAAATTGAAGCGCGTCACCTGAGCGTTTGTCAGGGCTCAGACGCTGGCGGTCGGCGGCCGGCAGCGTTTAGCGGCGCCTCACGGCTGATGTCAGACGCAACCTAACCGACAGCCGTGCGACGGTTGTCTCGTGATTGGTGCGGTTTGGCGGCGCCGGGCCTCGGGCGACGGCGTGCGCGCTCTCTCTCTCTCGGGAGGGGCGTGTGCTCGGCGCGGCGCCTCCGCCTGGGGAGCGACGCTCGGCAGCGAGAAGCCGCAGGCATGTCGGCTGCACCCTGAATCCGCGTCTCTGCGAAACGGTGTGGTTTGATGTTCAGAGGCGCGCACGCACACACACACACACACACACACACACACACACACACACACACACACACACACACACACACACACACACACATGCACACACACACCAACGGCATCGAAGTCCTCAAAACGTCTCGATTAGCATCTTAATCAGGTGTGCTTTCCAGTGATCGCAACACACACACACACACACGCACGCGCGCGTCAGTATGTCGCGAAACGAGTACAAAAAGTTTCTTGCTGGTGTTTAGGAGGTTGCGATTGGTTGATTGATTGATTGGTTGATTGGTTGGAGCGATTGATCAGCTTTTGAAGTTAGACTTTAAAACACATGCTGGCACACACGCACACACACACACGCACGGCCGCACACACCACGCTGCCTACTTCCTGAGAGACTCTCACGGTGTAAAAACCATTTGCCTCCTCGGTGGTGTTTCCCGGCTGCTGCTTCTGCACTTATTTCAGATGTTTCCCCCAACATCAAAAGTCAAAGTCAACTTTATTGTCAAACGTGCCGCACATGCTCGACACACATGGGTGAAATTTCCGTCCTCTCTGGCCCACGGTGCAGCGCAATGGGAATAAAATTACAAAACTGAGCTAAATCAAAGACTACTTTAAATGCTATGGTAACAATATAAAATAACAATAAATATAAACAGTATAAACAGAGGGAAAAAAAAAGGAATATGCAGCGCAAACAGTCCTGATGTGGTCGCAATAGTGCAAATGGCAAAGGGGTAACGCGAAGAGTGCAAAGAGGGTCCTGAGGTTGTTGGGTGCGTGGGTGGGCAGAGACTGCGACCCAGAGTCAGTGTTGGGGGTTTGGGGTGGGTAGGTGGGTCTTTGGGCCTGCTGGTTTTGGTTTAGACTCTGCAGTCTCCTCCCCGACGGCAGCGGGCTGAAGAGACCGCGAGCCGGGTGGCTGAATTTCACTTCACTTGAACCCCGGCTTGCTAGTTTTTCTTCATAAAATGCTGATTAAAACAAACCGCAGCAAACTAATGCGCCAAAATCTCCCCCCATAAAAGCAAACAGCGTTTGGCTAATCCATTCTGGGCTAGATGCCAACATGGCGGCCTCCGTGGGTTGACTCCAGTGAAAACATGCTAATCAGTGTCATACTCCAAATCCGGCGGGTTGTGCGGACCTCTTGAATGAGCCTCTGAAAAGACGAGCGGCGGCGAGCCACTTTTAGGAGGAGAAATCCGGCGAAAATCTGAAAGTGAAAATCCTGTAGTGAAAACGGCCTCTCCAGGGAAGCTGCTATCTGTGCTCGCGCAGCGCTGCACGAAAAAAGTAGAGCACGTTCAGCTCCCACTCATTCTGCAGACCGCGGTGGTGATGCTATCAGTGCGCGTGCGCGTGCGCGCGCGTGTGTGTGTGTGTGTGCGTGCGGTTGATCGCAGGTGCAGCCGGTGCAGGAACGCCTCCACATCTAGGTTCTAAAACCACGGAACATTGAAATGTGCGCATGGCTGCAGGTAATGCTGGATTCCGATTGGCTGCACCGTTCCTCGGATTGGCCGCAGGGCTCCGAGGAAAACCAGAGCTGGTTCAGTTCTTCGTGCCTGCGGAGCTGCTTTAATCGCTTTCGATCAGGTCGATGGGTGAAGCTGGAAGCGTGAATGCAGATGCCCAAGTGCCGTTTCTTAGAGGCGCTAGTGAAGCGCGCTGATTTGCAAGATCACGATTCGCCAACACGGACTTTTTATAACGAAGCCGAAACACCCCGGATTCAGGAGGGCTGCCGGGTGGGCGGGGGTTATGACCTATGCCGCAGTCGGCCACCGGGGGGCAGTGAAAATCTTTTGACTGCACATTTGAGGAGCTCTGATGCCATCTAGTTTAAATATAGTGTGTAGTGCGTGCGAGACATGTCGTTTTCAGACCGTCGGTGGGCAGGCTGAGGGTGTCGGTCAACAGTGGCGGTCGTCTAAAAATACATTCTGATGGTTTGGAACGGACAATAACGGTTCCCAAACGTTCCGTGTCCTCTTAACGTTCTCATGTATGAATGAGAAACAGAAATCCGTGAACGCCTGCGCGACTTCCTGAGATGATGGACACCGTCTTTGACCAAAAAAAGTACATGAAGACTGCTCCAGTATTTCTAGTTTGACCCAAGTCCCACCCACTGACATGGAGGAGGCGGGGTCTATCGTCCTATACTGCAGCTTGCTTTTGAGGAGCTGTCACGCCGGAATCCAGAGTTTCTGGACCAATCAGTGGCGTCCTGTGACTGTGGGTTACAAACAACAATGGTGGCCCTTCAGAAGGCGAGATGATCGCAGTCGTATCAGGAGAACTATTAACAACATTGAAGGCTTCGGTTTGAAGTTAACTGGTCAGTGATAGACGGCGGCTCTATCCAACCACCAGCAAATTTATTTTCAAAATCCCCGCCCCCCTTTTTTCCGAGCAGGACCTCCCACCCGGTTCAGTGGAACCGACCCTCTGACGTGTCAGCAGACCTCCGCTGCCAAACAAAGCCGCGAGGGGTTTCTTGCTGGGTTCCTCGTTTCTCACGTTAATCAGCCGGCAGGAAGCTGAGGTGGCGGAGAGAAACAAAGTTGAAAGCAAAAGATGCGTCTGCGGAAGAGCAAGCGCGCGGTGGAGCAGCGGGCCTCTTCAGGTCTCTTCTTCTGTGGTGTGCCTCTCGGCAGCCCGGCGGTCTCCATGTTCGGATCGAACCGCTTTTGCAGTTGCCTGACGCTCTGGAGTACAAGCGCACTGCAAAATATCATGATTTGTCTAATCTGTGAGACGCTCAGCATAACCGGAGCCGAGCGACAGAAAACATCCCGTGGTTGCAGCGCCGAACCAAAAAACAGGAACTGAAACGCTTCAGCCGAGGGCAGGCGCTCCTGCACGTCATTTGTGGGAGGAAACGCCAGCGGAGGATAGCAAGAGTGACCTCTGAGCAGGAGACAAAAGTAAGAACACATGATCAGATTAATCAGTACTAATATAACCATTGACACTTAATAAACAGGAATAGTGACATGCACACAAAAATCTAGATCAGTGGCTCCACAGTAAATAGCAGTAAGATGAACCAAATATCAAAGGTTTATTTAAAAAAAAAAAAAAATCAAAAGCAAATGGGTAACTAAACGTCTAAATGGGTAAAACTCAAGATTCGATGACAAGATATGCATAAAAAAAACATCTAATATCTATAGACAACAATGGTAGCAAAATCTAAACTAGCTTAAAATTTAAGATTACACTGAAATTTAACTTAAAAAAAAAAAAAAAATTTCAAGAACAATTTTAGAAATGTAGCGAGGAGAGGGAATAACAGAGGAAAAAATGAATACGGCTTATTCGAAAGCTCTGGTCCTGCTTCTCCTGCAGGTTTAATAACAGGTTAACCTGGTAAACAAACACTCAAAATCGCATTAAAAACCTGAGGAAACTCTCAGTTTCAGGTCAGAAGCCCGGTTTGTTCACAGCGGCACACATGAAGAAACAAAACAAAGCCCTGAATGAACATGAGTTTGATGACTAAAACATCCGTTTAACCCGGCGCGGCTCAACAGCGTCACAAATTAACGGTACGATAACAACCGTTCTAATATGTCGACGCCTCTCTCACTCACATTCTCTCTCTTATGCTATCTGGTGCCACTTGTTTAGTCACTTCTTCTTCTTCTGTTTGCCGGCGGGTTACAGACCGTTGCTGGGGCGACTGCACCACCTTCTGACCAAGTTGCGTCGCTGAGTTTGCTCACTCTCGACCGTTCGAAGGAAACGTAAATGGATAAATGCAGGCGGGTGGCTCCGGTGTTGCATGGTGACCTCGCGACACAAGCGAGGGCGGGGCTAGAAACGAGGAGCCAGATTCCGGGCTTTGACCTTTGACATCAACTGCGGCAGATGCTACACATTCATGGATGAAGAACCTAACGTGGTTAGAAGCTCCACTGACCTTTTGTTTTATTCTTCACCCCGTGTTTTTTTTTTTTTTTTTTTTTTGATCCTGGTGTGCTATCAGTACCGGAGCAGCATGGACGCCGCGGAGCAGAAGCAGCAGAGGCCGTCGGTGCTGCGGCAGCTTTCCCAAACAGCCTCCCGGCGCTCGCACGGTAGTGGCGTCGCCGTCGCCTCGTTTTCCCTGTGACGCGTTAATTACGCGGCACTCGGCCTGTTTGTGAAATCGGCTTCTTGTGCTTAAATGTACTTCGCTCCGCCTTTAAGGAAACGGCGCGGCTGAGGACGTCTCCAAGGACGAGGTGGAGGCGGACGGCGTCACCCCGACCGCCTCGCCGCCACCGCCGCCGCGTTCCTCTCCGTCACAAGCCCAGTACTTCCTGCCCTCGAGGAGAGACGGGTCGAAGCAGAGCTGCGTGGAGGCGCGGCTGCATGACCGGTGAATGACACATTTATTCCGGTGACCCGTCGCAGACGCGTCATAGAGCTCAGAAACCTTTCAGTTAAAAGGCCGCGCGGCCTGGCGTGGTTAAGCAGACCTCCGGGACCATGGGCTCGTAGCTCTTGTGGTGCGGCCCGGCTCCTGACCCCGCCTCTGCCTCCTCCCCACCCCAGCATCCGGCAGGTCACCAGCGCTCTGTTCGTCAACGGCCTCTGCCGCTGGCCCGGCTGCGACGCGGCATCCCAGGATTTTCCCAGCTTCTTAAAGTAAGTAGATGGTTGAAAGTTGCAGAATATCCGCTGCAGCAAGCGTTGGAACTTTGGTAACTTTACTCGCAGCTTACTGGGAACACCTCGGACCAGAGACGCACGCAGAAAGACCACAGACCGATCAGCCAAAACATTATGACCACCAACGCCTGATATTTTGGTCATCTCACTCATATATGCATTACGGTGACAAATTATTAGGGACACGTCTTCCAGGAGTCCTTGAGGATCTTCCAGGGGTCCTTGAGCATTTTCAAGGTGTCCTTAGGAGTCTTAAAGGAGTCTTGTAAGGTGTCCCTATTATTTTATTATCCCACACATATGCATTAGGATGTCCAAAATATTAGGGACCCATCCGAGTGTAACCCAGTACAGTCCAACAGCGTCACAAACTACAGTTCCAAATAACAATCATTCAAATATGTCAACACCTCCGACATAAAAGGGAGAACTGATTGCAGGATGTTATATTCTATGGTGAACATGCAGTGGTCATAATGTTATGGCTGATTGAAGTATGTACATGAATATTTTATTCAAAGTTGTTGCATTATAATGCTTTATTTCATCTAGATGTGCCGAGTATATACTACGATTATACTGTTTAAATCGGAGGTCATTCTGCGACGATAAAGCCCGTTTATTAGTGTAATTATTGTGATATTATTACCGTAATGTAGTGTATTTTTGTAAGAGGGCAGGCTAACTATGCTAAAAATATGTCCAAAACTTAAAGGTTTTCAATTGATATGAACAACATCATTAACGGACTGACTGATTTATTACATTAGGAGACTCAGTATGAGATTATAAACTGATGATGGGCCTGTAACAAAGGAGAACTCCTGCTGGAACTCGTCCGCTCATGCTGGCGTGGCTCCTTTAACTGTGCTGCGCTCTGACCCGCAGGCACCTGGACTCCGAGCACAGTCACGGAGACAGAAGCATCGCTCAGTGGAGGGTCCAGCAGGACATTGTTCAGTGCATGGAGACCCAGGTAGACCCGCGGAGACCTCAACCGCCTAGATAAACCGTGGGAAGATTCAGTAGACAAGCTAAAACCAAAAAGGGCCTCCCGACTGGTGTCCAGCAGAAGCGAGCGGCGCTCGTGAAGCTCTAGGATGAGGGAATCCGTCTCTCTGCTCCGTCGGGCCTCGTCTGTGGAAGATCTTTTACTTCAGCCGCGCTTGAGCCTCACACCCGGCCAGTTCGATTGGCTGCCTGCCGTGCATTAGAAAGATCTCGAAATATTCCCAGTTGTTGTCGTGGTTCTCTGCACCGAGAGGCTGGGCGGAACGAAGGTGCTCCTCAGGAAACACTTCCAACTCTCAGGTGTTGCTTTTACTCGTCTGTTTGTGTCGATCGTTTAATGCTCTCGTTCTTTTGAGCCACGACTAACTAACTTCAACTCTGATCGAGCAGTTCAGTTCTGTTGAATATTTTACACCAATATTTTGAGCGCCAAATGTTGATGTACTAGATTTTTTTGGCGGCGCCCAGGGGGTGGAGCTACATACACTGCGGCCTGTTGATTGGTGGACAGAAAAGTGCAGAAATATCACAGGATTGCATTCTTTGGAATAATTGAGCAGTTACGGTCAAACCCCACGTCCAGAGTCCAGTTGGCGGTTCGACATGCTGAACTGGGCTGGACTGCCTGGTGGAAACAGTAAATGATAAGTCAGTCAGTCATTTGTTGAGAGACTCCGCCGACGAGCCAATCAGCAGCTCTTCCTTCTCTCCAGCTCGTCGTGGAGAAGCAGAAGCTGGTTGCGATGCAGCTTCACCTCTCCGAGCACAAACACTCAGATCTGGTAGGTTCCCCCTCACGCTCGCCTCATTCCGGCGCGACGTCGAGCTCTTTACGTCCTGCGGTTGGAACCCGGTTCACGCCTGCCCCTCGTGCTCCCATGCAGAAGCCGGCCTCTGATTGGCCGCACGGCCTGCTGCTGCCGCTGCCACCTGCGGAGGCCGGCGTGGGCGCAGTAATGCAGCAGTGGAGCGTGAAGCGTCTGGAGGAGTTGGCTCAGCACGGCTTCAGGGCGGCGTCGGCACACCTGCTGCCAGGTAACGAGTCACCCGCGGTCACAACGCCGCCGCCGTGGCCGCACCGATTCGCCTCCACGTTGTCGATGACGCTTCATCTTTATTACATTTCTGTTGCTGTTCATTTTTTCTTCATCACGCTCAACATTTGGATTCCTTCACTCTGTTTGCTGACTTGGTGAATTGTTGTTGTCTTGTTGTTGTTGTTGCTGCTGATGTTGTTATCGTCATTGTCTTTGTTGTTGTCATTGCTGTTTTTGTTGTCATTACATTGGCGTTGTCATTGTCACTGTTGTCTGTGTTTATTTATTGTTGTCTGTGTTTTTAATCTTCATTGTTACTGTCGACGTTACTCTACTTGTCGTCATCGTTGCTGTTGTTTTTCGTTGTTGTTGCCATTGTTGCTGTTGTCGTTGTTGTCTCTATCATCATTGTCATTACTGTCATCATTATCATTTTTGTCACTGTCTTTTTTGTCATCATTGTCATTGTTGTTATCACTGCCATTTCTTTTGTTGCCATCGTCGTCTTTGTTGTCGCTGGCATTGTTGCTGTCGCTGTCATATCCATCGTCACTTGTTGTTGTTGCTGTTGTTGTCATTGTTGTTGTTGTTGTTGTTGTCACTGTTATATCCATCATCACTGTTGTTGTTGTCGTTGTTGTCGTTATGTCCATCATCATTGTTGTTGTTGTCGTTTTTGTTGTTGTCATTATATCCATCATAACTGTTGTTGTTGTTGTTGTTGTCGCTGTTGTCGTTGCTGTTGTCATCGTCGCTGCTGTCCTTGTTGTACAGATTACATCCCGAATATTGAGTGTTACAAATACAACAACATCAGACCTCCCTACACCTACGCCTACTTGATCAGATGGGTAAGTTCCTTCGCCCCCTCCTGGCTCGGGAGCTGGAGCGGCCATCTTGTAATCGGAAGGCTGCCGGCCTGCTCCCGATTAGCAGGCCCCGCCTCCAACATCGGCGCGTGAATGAGGGCGACGCAGGGTGAAGCGGTTTAAGAACCTTTAACCGCGGAGACTCCGCCCTTCTCTCGGCAAGAGAGTCAGCTAGACCCCGCACATCGTTGTGGGGCTGCAACTAACGATTATTTTAATAATCGATTCGTCGGACAATTATTTTTTCGATTATTCGGGAAAAAAACAATTTTTTAAATTTCCATCCCTTTATTAAAAAACAAGACATTATTTCAAATTGACAGTGCAGAAAAGTGCACAAACAAAAGGGCGCTGCATGTACATCCCAGAGCTCTTAAAATACTAAATTATGAATAATTAAAAAAAAAAACAACTAAATGCTAAGGCCAAATAGTTTTAACAATATTATAACATATACAAATGTATGCCATACAGTATGCCAAATATAGGCTTTTTTTAAGTAAAGTGCAAAAAAAGAGGTATTTTGTGTTGTTTAAAAGGGACCTGAGCTGTCAGAACAATTAAAAAAAAAAAAAAAGATAAATAATAAAGAAAGATACAAATCCCAAAACTGGATTTGCTTCCACGTTAAACTTGTTCTCAACCAGTTCTGCAGCTATTGATTATTAATCAGATAAGAACTACTTTTGCTTTGCTGAGGAGCATCAGTAAAGGTAGAATAGAAAAGGCTGTGAAAATGAACAACCAGCTGGTTTCCTTCCAAAAAACAAAACATTTTTATTGCAATTTTTGTGCTTAAAGTGACTGGAAATGCACCAACAAATTATGAATTTCAATAAATGAATAAAATAAAAGCAAAACTCTAGTTTAGTGATGTCATTTTGGGCACACCAGTCCACAACCCAAAGATCTTTACTGTCATAGACTAGAGAAGCAAGAAAAAAACCATATTATAAGAAGCTGGAAACAGAGAATTTGGACTTTTTCTTCTAAAAAAAGACTCAAAATGATTAGCCGATTGTCAAAGTAGTTGGCGATTAATTCAGCGGCCGATTAGTCGTCCATTAATCGATCAATCGTTGCAGCCCTACGTCGCCGTTAATGACTGCCTGTGTGAACGTCTTGCAGTCCATCCTGGAGTCGCCGGACAAACAGCGAACCCTGAATGAGATCTACAACTGGTTCACCACCATGTTCTTCTACTTCAGACACAACACCGCCACCTGGAAGGTGGGAGCCGTCCACTCCACACTCCTCGCTTTCTGTCCCCCGCCGGTTTCCAGTGCATTAGCGTTCCCGCCGGCGTGACAGCGACAGCTCAGTAAAATGAGCTTGAGATGTCGCCGGGTGAACTTTCACTTTCACTTTATCCGCGTAAAAACATCGGCAGTCGTCGAGTCGCACAAAGAATTCTGCATTTACTCACTTCCTGTCATTTTGGGCCGACATGCCACAACTGTCGCCAATATAAACATAGAAAAGGGGCGGGAACGGCGGCCATTTTGCAACCGTCTTGCAGGATGTTTCAGCGCTGTCGCCGGACGTTTATTTCAGGAATTCTTTGCCATCCTCTCCACCCAGAATGCCGTGCGTCACAACCTCAGCCTGCACAAGTGTTTCGTGCGCGTGGACGGCGGGAAGGGCGCCGTGTGGATGGTGGACGAAAGCGAGTACCAGCGGAGGAAGGGGCAGAAGTACCACAGGTACCAGAGACCACACTGGGGGAACCTGCTCAGATGCTCCTGAGTCCAGAAACCTCCTCCAGGTCTCAAAGCAAAGGAGGGAGGAGGAATAGGGAGGAGAAGAAGGAGTGGAGGACACAAGTAGGCACATAAGGCCGGGAGGGAGAGGTAGATAGAGAGCAGAGGAGGTACGGAAGATAAAGGTCAAGACCTGGTTTCAGTCTCAAGGTCAGAGCTGGTTTCAGTCTCAAGGTCAGAGCTGGGTTCAGGTTGAGTTCAGGTGAAGATGCTGGGGAATGCATGTGGTCAGTGAATGTCCTCCCTGAGATAGCTGCACAAACGTGTGTGTGTGTGTGTGTGTGTGTGCGCGTGTGTGTGTGTGTGTGTGCGTGTGTGTGTGTGTGTGTAGAATCGGTTCCACCTACAGATGGTGACAGGGGTTCTAGAGTCCGGTCTGTCCGAGCTTCTGTTGACGGTGCTGCAGCGGTCCGGTTGGAGAGAGGGAACGGCCATTT